>JAREIK010000071.1:186842-489342 GCA_029783825.1 Sapria himalayana
ATCATATTTAAATTTAAGTATTAATTTTAAATTAATATACTATTTTGTGTGTGTGTGTGTGTAAGTACAAATAAAGTGAAAACTCTCTTGGACAAAAAAGAACATATATGCTTTATATAAAAACATAAATTATCTTGTTTTATTCTTGAAAAAATTAAAATCAATGAAAATTGTTTGGAAAAATCTTATTAAAATATTAAAAATCTTTTTAAAAAGATTTCAAAGTGATAAAAATGGTAAATGCATATATATTATGACAAGATGTATTACTATATTATTTTAAAGTTGATTCTCACTAATCACTATGTGCTGTAAAGATTTACACAACACACATTCTAGTTATACGTTGCGTAAAACATAGATGAATAATCAAGAGTGGTCTAGTTAGATTTGATTTAAAACTTGTTCCTAAATCTTTGCAGCAATGGTTGAATGCTTTATATGCCATTATATTTGATTCAGAGCAAGATAAGGTCATTGAAGAGCATTATCCACATAAACATTTTTTATTTCATTAAGACTTCAAAACTTTGATTTCACTTATCACACTTAGATTGCTCTAAATATTAATTTTGTTGTTTCATGAGTTGCCCATTTAATAAATAAGCCAGTTGCTATTGTTATTATTAATCTATTTATCATTGTTATTATTGTAATGCGTAGGGATGGTGTGTGAGTGATGATTTTCATCAAGAGAATGTGATATTATCCTTCTCCAAATATATTATTCCCAGAAAATTTGCAAACAAGACCTATAATGGACATTGTTGCAGCTGTTGATAAAACAAAAATATTAATTCAATTAAGGAAAATACATCTTCTACAAGTGTCGGTGTTGATGGGGTTGATGTTACCGATACTAAAGATGATAACACTAAGTGTGTAAAGAAAAGAAAATTCATCTTCCAAGTGTGGAATGAATTTAAAGTAGTTACGTTTCCTTACAAATCATAGAATTTAAAATGCATTTATTACAATATTTATTTTACATATACCAAAAATAGTCTTACAACTCAATATAATAGGCACCTAGATAGTTGTGAGAGGATAAAAATAAAGTTGATCAGGAAAAGGAGCTAATTATCAAAATCTACTACATGAAAGAAGCAAATTAGAAATGACAAAATCCATTTCTAATTATGTCTAAATGTTGAATTAGCAACCTCTATAGAAACATAAAGATTCATGGTTCTAAAAAGGCTTCTTTCTAAAATTTAGAAACAGAAATTGCCCAGGTATTTTTAATATGTACGACATGAATTTGTCATTTATAACTATAAAGACAAAAATGGAATCTCAAATTTTATTTCTATTACAATATTAAAATAGTGACGAAATAGAATAGAATAGAAATGCCATATTTCATTTCTATTTTAGCACTTGGACCATGTCCCATTTGTTACGGTTATATATGTTTAGATTCCAATATACAAATACACATAGAAAGAATATATTCGACAATTTAGTAAGTATATACATATTATTCATCCAATAATATTCACATAAGATTCACTTAAGAGTATAATATCAAATAACAAATATCAAAGTTCAGCCATTTTAGTACATATAACATAAAAATTAAAAAATAGGAATACCAAAAATAAAAGTTTAGCACAACAAATTTTATTGCAAAAATGTAATAACACAATATAACAAATGGCTATGAGTCATTGTCATGCTGAGTATTCTCCTCCGGAGATCTATATGGATCTTCTTTATAATAATGAAAAAGAAATAGGGTATTTGCCAACTTGCACATAAATTTCTCCATCTTCAAAATTTTCTGTTTTATTTTCTCTTTTATTTTCATTCTTTCCTCATCTCTCTTCATTATTTATTCCTCTTTTTTTTATCTCTTCAATTTATATTTGTTTCTCTTCATTCATTTATTGTATCTTTTTATTTCCTTTGCAAAGTATCTTGAATTTTCTATAACTCCTCATGCAACTGCTCATCAAATAAATTATTGTGATTAGAAAATGAAGATGAAAAGCTCCAATTAAAACATGGATAAAATGTTGATGCATAAAAATACCAAAACCGTACACTCACCATTTTTTTTAGCTCCCCTCCAATAGTCTGAAGGTAAATATGTGTAGTATTAATCTCTGATGCCTCTATAGAAGGATCTATTAATTGTGAGCAATAGTAACCATATTCTCCATGATTTTCTATAATTATTACAATACAACATAACATCATACATTTCAAGCATAATTTGCACACAAATTACTTCATTTAGACGTTCGAGAATAAGGCCTCTATATCCTATGATTCCTAGTGGGTGAATCAAAACCTTGCAAAAAACTCCACGTGGGGCCTTCAATTGGTACAAATGATATCACATTAAGTTTTTGTATATAAAATAGCATACCACAAAGCAAGCATTAAACCCCTTGACAACGCTCATGAGTGCTGGCTGGAAAATACACTTACATAAGTCTTCCCTCACAATCTTATTGCTATCATATAAAATATACACTTCTTTTAAAGTCATTCACCCTTCGATTACATGCGGTGTGTCCATTACAATCATATCATATTGAGGTGCCTTAAAACCACCCTTACATGCAAGAAACCCAGAAAACCCCCCAATTTTTAGTGCCAACATGCAATAAATCCAAAGAAAAGTTCCATGCATGTCATGCATATCATACATAATTTGCACACAGATTGCTTTGTTTAAACATTCAAAAATAAAACCATCGTATCTAGTTCTTCCATGTGGTCAGATTAGTGAGTAAAGGAACTCATTAATAGCCTTCGTATGGTGCCTTTTATTTGATACCAAGCCATGGCACATCATTATTCGTGTAAGTCCCCACGAAGGTTTCAAAGAGCTCGAGTACCCCTTAGAAACTAGACAGAATACATGAGGGATTATATTTACATCTTCAAACCTTATAATTCTCATCCTTTCTTTAAGCAATACAATTGTAATTCCCATATAGAGCTTCATCAATACAAGGCATACAAGATCAAGACATAATCGTTTAAGGGTTATAGTCATTACATAATAGTGGTTTGCCCTCATGTATTTGCCAAATGAAAGGAGGGCTGGAGCTCTAGCAGGTAAGCTAGTATACTTCCTTGCAAAATCTATATCTAGCAAGTGCAGAAATGAAGAATACAAAGTCTTGGCTGCCTTTTTCCTTCTCCCTCTAAAATTGTGTATGTATATGTTCTCATACGGATAAGTCCTAGTTATAGCATTTGCATCCAAAAGCCAAGCATACCAAGGGGTGCCCCCACCCCTCCTAGAAAAATACTTAGAATAAGCATTAGGGAGAGGCTGCAAGCTCTCTCCCTACTCCATCCCCCAATACTTCAAAATGTATTCCTCCAACATAAAATTAAAGAATAACACACATATCTTAGTTTTTGAGGGGCTAAGAACCCCTAAGAACTTTCTATGCCGGACCATATGGGGCAGTACTTTTAAGTGGTGAATCTTTGAGTATTCCTTTGTTCCATAAATTTAGGGAGGGGCTCTCCTTTGAAGCTATTGTTTCTTACTTTTTTTTTCTCGTTCTTATCATAGTAAATCCTTCATTTTTCTCCTCAAACTAGTGAGAATCACCATTTTTTTCTCTTGTATTGAAAGGCCTTCGGCATCTTCATGGGGCAATTGCCCTTCTTCCAAATGGGATCTAGCTTCATCCTTCTTTAAGTCTAATGCAGTGGGGCTGGCAGGAGCCTCCATCTCATTTGCTACATTATGAGCTTTAATTCTCATTCTATAGATATTTGTTAGATGAACAAAGATGGAACAAAATTTGCAGAAAGGAGGAGGGTTTTCATACATCACCGGTTAATAGATTTTTGAACCATCTGGAAAGGTAAAAATAATTTCAGCAGATATTTCATTATTTAGATCATTTTCCAAAAGCACTCTTGCATATGCTATTTTTGATATATTTGAGGTTAACTTATCCATATGGAGTGGCTGCCCAATGCAGTTCCTCATTTTACTCAACCTGATTGGGTTCTAAAGGTGAATTGGGAAGTTAGGAAACTTAACCCATAGAGGTATATTTGCCATCTCTTTTAACCCATAGTGGAATCCCCTCAAGAGTGGCTTTACATAGTGGTCCTCCAAACACTAAGTAGGGGCCATAATTAATTCCATTTCTTCGGAATTTCTAAATTTAAAAATAATCCAGCCACTAAGATGTGGGATCACTTGAGGGTTTATTTTCCACTGTTCCTCCATGAACTTCTTCAGGATAAGTTGTTTAGGATTTCTAGTCACAAAGTATCCTACCAAACAATTCATCATGGAACCTGAGTTCTATCATCCATTTGCCTAAAACTTCATTTGCATCCTTTGTTATTATTATAACAAGCCTTAGAAAATTTATTCGTTGATTTATTCATATGTAACTCATGATGTGAATAGAACTCTTTCAAATTATATTTTAATTTTACATTATCTTTTGTTTTTCCTTCCATATTCATGATCATATTAAAAATACTATCAATAAAATTTTTTCAACGTACATTAATCTAAGTTGTGATTAATTAGGTTGGTTTTCCAATAAGGCAAATCCTAAAAGATGTTTTATTTTTTCTTACTATAATGATAATTCTTCAAAATTTAGATATTAATGCAATCTGCATCAACATCTACAATATTTTAAAGTTATATCTTTCAATTATCTCTAATATTTCAACACCTGACCTCAGAGGTTGTATATCTTTTACAATTATCTGGCCTTTCCCAAATGCCTTCATATTCTTTCAAAATGGATATTCAATATGTAAGAACTTATGATATTTATTAAACCAAGAAATCTTTTCTCATTTATTCAGAGAAAATACATTAGAGGTCTCCATGTAGTAAAGAGAAGCTAATTTATCTATAGTACTCCATCTGATAATATTGAATATGTTATAAAATCATTTATAGTTCACATAATTACTATTCACATTTGGAAGTTCTACTATATAGATATATCATATATTTTCTCATCATACTCTCACAAAATTTTAGCTCTGCAATTAGGGATTACAGAAAAACATCCAAAGTTTTTTTTGAGTTTCTCAGACTAGGTACGAAAACACAAAAATTTGTATCCATCTCTCATGCACATTCATAGTAGTAAATTATATAATATAATAATCACCAGTCATGAAGAGTAATGTTGTCATATTTTTCCAAATGGCTAAAATTCATCTATGCATAGCCCTAATCTAATATCTTGACTTTCATCTATCAAAAATGTATGGTTAAAATGTTTCAAAGATAAAGAATCTAAGCAATGCAGCATCACTTCTTCTTCAATAGGGTATTCTTTGTGTCAACTCATACCATTAACAGTAGCTTTAAATATAAATAATATGTGTAGACAATTAGTCAATGAGAAGTAATACATATTCTTATGAAGAATATTTATTTCTGCCTTTTACATGTAGTATACTTTTTGTACTGATGATAGTTACAGAAATTACAAGTGTTGAGCCAAAAAAGCATCTATATTTTAGACCATTTTATTGACATTTTTTCATGTTTAGAAGATGAATTTCATGGCTGAAATATAAAAATTCACTATTCTTCATGATTTTGCAGATCTTCAATAGAAAAAGCAATAAAATTACCGCATAAATTAAAAAATAGGCGAAGGAAAAAGTATCGTGACAAAATCAACTCTGTTGAGACAAAAAATATGAAGATGAATTGAAAATTAAGTCACAACTAGTAAATAATGTCGCAACCAATGACAGGAAGAAAGGAAAATAAAGTTGTTGCCACTCAGGTTTACAACAGGAAAATAGAGTCATGACACATAATAAGTTGCACCCAAGAGTATAAGACAAGAAAACTATTGTCGCAACAAATAATTCTTTTAATGAATAATCCTAAAATAGAAATTTGGTCGTAACAACAAAATTTTAAGCAACATTAGAATTGGTCGTAATATTAAAATTGATCGTAATATCAAAATTAGTCGTGACATCAGAATTGATTATACTATCATAATTGGTATTGACATCAGAATTTGATTCTATATTAAAATCGATCATGATATTATAATTGGTTGTGATATCTGACTTTTATTGTAATATCAAAATTGGTATATAAACTTATAACTATAAACACACATATAAATATGCATATATATATATATATATATGTTTATATACATATAAATAAATAAATACACATACACACACACACACACACACACACACACACAAAAAAGAATATTATTGTATATAATCGGTATAAATATTTTTCGATTAAATGTATATAATTTCTGTCTGATTAAATATTAGGGTTTCAATCTTAAAGAAAATTATATCATAGGCAAGTGTTTTTATGGTTTTTTTTTTGTTTTAAAATATATATATTTATATTGTAAGCACACACATACACACATATTTTTATACGATAATGTAGTACAATCTATAGAACTATTCTTGTTCAAGTAAGGTCGTGCACACACACACATATTGACATTAAAAAAAAATAAAAAAAAAGAACAAAATCAATTTTGAAATTAAAAAGAAGTTTCCATCATTAAAAAAATATACAAATAAGTAGTTTTTGAATTTGGAAAACCACATTTTAACAATCTAAAATTCAGTTTTTCTAGTTTGGGCACCAAAATATAAATATTTTATGTTTTTAGATATATTATATATAATTTTTTTAAAAGTAAACTAAAACATAAATATTTACATTTTAGATCCATAAGACATAATTTTTCCAAATTTATTATTATCTCTAGTTATCAGAATTTGATACATTCCATCATTTTATGGTGGCAATACTAATTAATTTAACTATGACGGACTATAGTTATTTATTTATTTTTTATTATTTGATTCTTAATGTTTTTTTTTGTTATATGAAAAATTTCCCACAAATTTAAAAGTTAATTATTTTTAAATAAATTGTGAATATTTTGTTGATAAATTATCATTTATTAAGTTCTCGGCCTTACCGCCGTCCAGGTTTTATTTGTCGGGCTGATAGGCAAATCCAACAGGCAACAACTCGAGTGCTCTGTCTGTTTGTTCATGATTGAACAGCATTGCAAAGTAATTTCTTCGCTGTGGATCGCGGTATCGCGGATGGCTTTCTTATCCTAATTGCTGGTGAGTATATATTCCTCTTTTCATGTCGTCTGATGAGCATCGATGCTGTTTGGTGCTTCCTAGGGTTTCGTTTTTGTTTCGATGCCGAGTTTCTTCAACTCAGTTAGCAGGGGGGGGGGTTTTGTTAATACGCGAATGTGTTCTTGCCCGGCGATGCCTAATTGTCTTTCCTGTTAATTCTTGAAAAGTTTAATTCGAATCTATGTTATCTGATATCTAGTTCATTTTTCTGTTGTCCGTCACTCTCGGCAACTGTTTGTAGTAAATTTTAGCTGAAGCTGTTTTCTTAATGGAAGATGAGCTTCATTGAATTCCATTTTTCTTGCTTGAGTTTTCATTTCAAAGCCGAGTCTAGGGTTGATGAGTTTACATTTTTCTCTACGAAAACTCAATGATCGTGTTCAATCCAGTGATTTCCCCATCGCGAATTTTGTTGTTTTGTATTTATCAGTGTCAACATGATGGGGATATGGCGTTAACTGGAAGAACTGGAATATTACTTATCGTCAAGGATAAGAAAAACTTGTTCTCTGGGTCTTCCAATTTTTGCAATTCATTTATAACAGACGCTGTTCATTAACTAGTAGTAATCTGATTGCACTGTAGAAGGAGTTCAAGAATCTCTTGTGCTGCATCAGACTTAGCAATATGCTTTTGTATTTATATTTGCCATTATAAGTGGATATTTTTCTTCCTGATCAACTAATGCATTAGAACTGACAGCGTAACTATATAGCTCTCATTGAGATGCAACTCCACACCTGATTCATATAGATTTGGAAACATAATTTTTCTTACTATTGTGTCTATAGGGTTTTACGTAGGCTAATGGGGGGGGGGGGGGGGGGGGTAGATAATTGCCGTGTGATTTAGTTACTTGTACCTTTGCAAGGCAATTACATGAGAACTAATATAAGATCTTATTTTGATGCAGTAATTTGACGAGGTTATTTGATGGAGAGTTACAATATTGAAATGAAATTTGGGTTTCTCATATCTTTTGAGTTTTTTTCCTTCTTCCAAGACAATCATGGAGTTCAAGGTTTAATACTTCATTCTGAAGAGTTTATTCTCAGAGTTTTGAGATTGCTATCAAGGGAATCATTACTAGCTGATGAATTGGTTAGGAAAGCTTTCTATGAGTGATTCTGTTGGATTTATTGGCCACCATATTTCTATGGATGAAGAAATGATGGGGTTGTGCTGCATGGACTCCATACAAGTAGTGCTGCTTTACGTGCTGACAGAAGACACTATCCTAACTTTTCTTTCGCCCTTCTTACCATTTCGTAGAAAGCTTAGTGTCATCTATCATAAGTGAGGTTTCATTGATATCATAGAGGGGAAGTGATAGAAGAGCAATGGCCATCAGTTTTATGTGCCCAATGATCTTATTGAGATAATTCTCAGAAGCTTCATCAAAGCAGTTAGCATATTGCAACTTGAAAAGGAAGCCTCTGGTGCTTTTGGATATCAATGGATGTATTTTGTGTGAATCTCACTGTATGTATAGTTAGTATAGGGAAAAAAATATTTTTACTTTTCTACTTATTATAATTATTTATTTATTAGAGGGTGTGCCCAACTCGTGGGTTGTCACATTCAGGTTGCCCTCTATATAAGGATATTGAAGTTTGTTGTTTTATATCAAGTAAATAAGCTCACTTTTATTTGGCCTAAACTTCTATATGGTATCATAGGGATCACTTTAAAAGCAAGAAACCCTAGGAGAGTGTGTGTGGGAGAGGGCCAAGAACCCCATGGGAGAGGGCCTCCTCACAGTGTGACGTCCCCCCATATTCTCGCACACTCACTATGTGTGCTAGAATTGTGTGTAAGCGTCGATGCTCATAGGGTTCATGCTATAGTATTGTTGCCGCATTGTGTCAATGGAAAATCAATGAGGGTTGATGTTGTAGTGTAACCTTCTATGGTCACTGTGTTGATGTCACATTAACTATTTGCATCAAAGGTTATAAAAGAGAATGCTTAAGGCAAAGTGTTTTTGTATTTGTGAGGCAATACATTTATTTTGAAATATTGAGTCATAAATTTTTTGAGATTAATTAATATCTTTCAATATATAAAAAAAATTAATATAAAATACTATAAATAAAAATACGAAGTAATTCATTAAAATCATAAAAAAATGTATAAGCCATTATATCATTTTAATTATCTCAAACATTCACATAAAGTAAAAATCAAGGCGGTGATAATAATTGTTGTGACTTAACAAATAGAGTAAAATATTATAATGCAAATCTTGTATAATATTATTATTATCCTTTTCTAATGCATCTTTGATTGTAAAATATGTATTTTAGATATTTTTTTTTTACAAAAAATGTAAATTCTATCCTTTAACATAATTTATTCTTGATGCTTTTGAATCAAAGGAATTTATTATAAAAAAAGTAACAATAAAATTCAAAATTTTATTTCATAATATACTTGACTAAAAATTAATAATAAGATTATCGAATTGAAATTTAATAATAAATATTTTATTATTAAAAAAATAAAAGTAATGAATTTAACTAATTAAATATGTCTTTTGTTTAGAGGAATTTAAAAATCATATACATGAATTTTAATAGGAATTGAAAGTGAAATTTAAAATTAAACTATAAAAAATAAAGTAGAATAAACTTAATCATTATAAATTTAATTAAAAATATTCTAATAAAAATGCACAAAAAAAGTATGCCTTGTTCATTCCTCACTACTTAAGATGTGCTTCAAGGCGCAATCAAAGTGTGCATTTTTAGAATTGTGTTTTTTATTCAAATGTCTCAACTTCTTTTTTTCATGCCTTGCCCTTGGGTGTGCTTGAAAATAATTTGTGAAAACCTTAATTATAAAAAAAATAAAAGCAAAAAATGCAAATGCTTACCTATAATATATTTTAATAGGAATTTAAAAATTACATAAATGAATTTTAATTAGAATTTCAAAATAAAATAAAATTTAAGTGAATTTTAAAATTGAATGAGAAAAATCTTATCTAGAAGAAATTAAATCTTCATGATTTTAACTGAAATAATGCTAATTAAAAATAATTTTAACTAACATATTTTAATCAATTAACCATAATTTTTTCAAAAAATAAAAACAAAAAAAATAATTATGAAAAGAGAAGTAGAGGAACATGATTATTGGTTAAGATTAAGATTGAGAAATGAGTCCATAATTTAACCAATATAATAGTCAAATAAAAATAAAAATTTCATCACTAAAAAAGAGTAACACGACATTATTTAAGAGGCTCTTTGACCGAGAGAGATGATGTGGGAAAATATGATAGATTGAAAGAGATTAAGAGAGAGAGAGAGAGAGAGAGAGAGGGTATGAAGAGGAATGCTATGAAAGTGGTAGAGCATATCATATACGGAGATATAGTCGAGATGAAATTGCAACTAAAGAAATGGTTATGCAATTGGTCCTTGTTTATGGTTGAGCATCCAAGCATCATAATAGGAAGGGTTTCATTTTAGAACTTCATTGGTGTGCAAAAGGATGATAAAAGTCTGTTTTAGTCATCTTTCATAGTCGAAAGAAGACCCAAGCCTCTAACCTAGTGTTTCAGGAGTGGACAATATATAAGAGATAAATTATTTTTTTAATAAAGATAATTTAAATATTGATCATGATCATAATTTTTATTCATATAACAAATAAGTTGGATAATGTCAAACTCGGTGCACACGGTTTTTGTTTATCTCAAGTATTAGATAGATTAATATCTTAATAATTTTATAAGACTAAAACTCAAGACCTATTATTGTTTGTCAAAGGTAGTTGCTATAGTACCAATGACCAAGCCATGATCTTTTCTTATAACAATTAGCTAGCTAACTTATTTATGATTATAGCTTACTTCTATTTTTTTCAAGCATTATATTTTGGATATTTGTGCAACAATTTGAGCGATGTATTGTAATTTTTGTTATATTTTATTTATGTTAAGCATCTAACATATGAGTTGCGCTAATTATTTTGTACTACTTATTAATGGAAGAATTGATAATACTCATTTCATGTGTGAGATTTTATGTATATTTCTTTTTTTATAGTGTATCTTTCATAGTATGATGGCAACACTAAATTTGTGAGCTGTCTCAATCATTATATTGAATGCTCTCGATATGAATTAAGAAATTGTAGTACAATGCTATTGATCATTCTATATTAGAACATTTTGTATTATTTTTAGGTAAGTTATCTTGATTATACTATTTTTTTATAAACTTGTATGTTAGAGATTAGTTAGAGAATTGCTTTTTACCCACAAGAGTGTTCAATCACTATCTTTTATTCTATAATTACAATTTATAGGATAGTTTTTTTTTCATAGTGTATTGTGTGACACGAAGCAAACTCATTTGTGGTGATTTTCTTGAACTTCCTTTCATTCCAACTAAAGTGGAATCTCCATATATTTTTCCACCAAATGTGGACCTATAAGCTTTTACTAATCAGGGTATTGGTACTATCCTCGAGAAGTCATAAAAATGAAGAGATGATACGACAATTGAAAAATGACATTTAAATTTTAACATGTCTGGATAAATCATATAACTTTTTCTCATTTTATAGATACAAACTGGGATTATCAAGCCAACGAGGTAAGATTAAAAAAATAGGCACATAAATTGTTTAGTCTTAAACAAGGCCTTTGTTTTTTTAGTAAAATAATATTCGGAAACATCTTCCAAAATATAAAAATGGTTGGAGGTTTGTTTGCTAAGGAAGAGATTGAATTATAAGGAAACAAGTGTAGCAAAACAATAAAAAAGTTTAAAGAGGCTAGCAAAAATTTAGAAGATGCACTATTAAATGCGAAAATCTGCTGGAAATAAAAATCTATAATAAAATAACTTAAAGGAGATAAAAATATAAAATATTTTTTCTTTTTTGTTAAGAAATAGAAGAATCAAAGCTCATATCTGTTGTAGAAAAGCTGATGAAGAGGGATGGTTGGAGCATGAGGAGGATGTTAAATAAGTAACAATATAGTTTTTTTCTGATATTGATAACAGAGTATGAAATAATTAACCATAACCTGAATTGTATCCCTCATATAATATCCAAGTGTGATGAAAATAATATGTGCAAGCCTCACGTTCATGAGAAAGTAAAAGCTGCAATTTTCTCTCTAGGTATGGATGGTGCTATTTAAACTAATATTTTATAAAACTTGTTTGAGATATATTAAAGCAAGACATTTGGGATGCAAATGAATCTTGTTATTTTTCAAAGTGTTATTATTTATCCAAAACCCTTAACTTGTATGGTTATTATCTAGATTTCTAAAAAAGATAACCCAACACAATGGGTGGAATTCATGTTATTTAGAGTGAATAATGTGTCCCATAAAAGTTTTGCTCAAATTCTTTCAAATAGAGTAAAATAAGTCTGACATAAATGCACCTTGATAGAAATATATTTAATAATATTAATTTAGGTAAAAATTTATTTACTTAATATTAAAAGATAATAGATAAGAAAATATTAAAAATAAAGCTTGATACGGAAAAAGTCAATGTCATGGTGAATTTATGTTTTTAATAATAATACTTTGAGAATTTTAATTTCATGCATGCTAAAGAATTCAAATAATTTATGTTATACTGATAAGATTTATTTTTTAGGCAATTTGAGCCACATGGTTATAAAAAGGGGCAGCCCTGCATGGCTAATTGGCATGTCTTTTGGTTGGGTCATGCTAAGCTTGGTCAGACATGGTGAGGCTAATCTGATTTGATCTAGGCTAGCTTGAGTTCAATCTAGGCTAATTTGGTTTTGGACCAGGCTAGCATGTTTGGTAAGCTCGGTCAAAATTGCCCTGCACAAGCTATCGTGCTAGGTTGTGCCGCGCCTTCTGTGACAGGATCTTTGGCCTAGCACCCCCCAAGTCATGTCGATTGCTAGTCTTCGACACATACATAAATGATTCTAAATCATGTTGTGTTGTGTTTTGTACGATTGAGTTGTGTCCTGTCTAGGTTGTCCGACACATTTGACATCTCTAATGGTTGCTAAATAAATTTTTAAAAAATAAATATTGTTGGTCAAGTTATCCAAAAAGTAAGCTATGATCCAGTGATATCCCAGTTTAGAGAATGACAAAGAAAGTAAGTGGTGTGATAGTGAAGTGAATTGGTTTGAAATTGGGACAATGAGATATCTTCTTTTGGTATGATAGTTGGGTAAGGGAAGAAAAATTGCTCCCAAGTTGTTGGGGCTCACTGAATACCAAAGCAAACAAAAAATTTTAAAACTAAAAGCTGAGATATTGAGAAGTTATAAGCAGTGGCTTAAAAGGTGGTTTTGAGGTGTGCCTTGGGGTGCCCCCCAGGGTGAGGTGTGGGGAAAATGTTTCGAGGTGCCTGAAAAAAAGCTACACACAATAGGCATAAGTCTTTTTTGTGAAGCATTTTGAGTCATGCTTTGATCGCATCTTTCACGTCCTGAAGAAGGATGCGTATGCTTAGGAGGTAGCATTCAAAAAATTTTAAAAAACGTAAAATAGTAAATCCATAACAGTGTCGATCATCTTTTTCGGCATTGCTTGATATTTTCGATAACGGAAGTACTTATTCACTCTAGGATCAATTTGGCACTCACCTCTTCTTTAATTTCATCTTGAAATTTTTGGCACTGCTTAAATTTTCTGGTAGTTCTCCACATCTTCGCTACTCAAAAATTATGGTACTTATCCACTGCTTGATATTTCTGGTATTTTTTCATAAATATATATTTATATAAAAAAATGATATATTTATAGTTATACATAGTATATATAGTTTTAAATTTAGTTACATATAGTTGTATTGAGTTATATATAGTTCTCTAGATAATTATAAATAATTTTATGTATTTTTAAACATATAGTTATATATGTAGTTATAGATATAATATATATAATTATAAATATTTATACATATAGTTATATTGTTATACATATACTTATAATTAGTTATATATATTCAAACATATGTTTATAGAATTATTTTTATATTTTTATTTATACTATTTTATTTTGTATATTTTAAAATATTAAATAATTATATATTGCGATGCTCAAAAAATTTATGATTTAACATTTCGAGGCTTACTCATTGCCTTACGAATACAAAACTATCTTGTCTTATGTGTTTGTTTTTTAAAATTTTGGTTATAAGTAGCTATCAAAAATTATTTTATGAAAAAAGTAATTAAAATTCTTATAGGATAAAAGGACACATCAATATGGATCCTAAATAAGAAAGGTCATTTTTTTTTTTAAATTTTGCATGTGATCTAATAAATAAGAAAAAAAAATTGAATATTTTTGAATATATTTGGCATTTTAGGATCATGCAGAAAATCTAATTTTTTGTGTGAAACTTATTAAATTCTTTTGTTTTTATGGATGATATGCTAAAACAAAAGGATTTTTCATTGGCTTCAAAAAGTTTATTTTGCTCTAATGAGTAAATAATTACTTACTTTTTCATCTATTGTGAAGTAATGAAGAAAGTTTGAAATAATTTAATCCCAAACTAAAATATAAAATGGCACGTGATAAAGAGTATTATCTGCTATTAACTTTTATTGTCTTTGTTTTAATGATAAATATATATGGCTTAAGGTTTAAGTTCTATTATTTTTATTGTGGATGATTTGGAAGGAAAGAAATAGTATGTTATTTAGAGAGTTTGTATTCAATGGATAAAATTATATTACGAAGATTTTATCACAAAATATAATTAATATTATATCTTGAAATTTATATTATCAAAATACTTAATTGTTTAAATGAAGAAATAACTTTTTATTTATTTTTAAATACAAAAAAATAATTTATCTTTCTTTGAATAAAAACACCTTTAATGACATTTTTTATCAGAGTCACAAAATTTAAATGATTATGCTTTCCGAAAGCATCATCACTTTTAAAGATCTTCCTAATAAGCATCATTAAAAATATTTCATAAAGCATACTAGCATTTAATGTTTTATAGTTATGAGTTTTGCAAGAAAGATTAAAACAAATGCACGAAAGCTTAGAAAAAATTTGTTCAAACTAAAGGCTCTAGCTCTATGTTTGTAATTTTTGTATTAAAATTTTATTTTAAAACCAAAACAAGATTATTAGGTGAATTTACTTGTATTCATCATGCTTATATTCATATTATAGAGATAAAGCTTTGAGAGCCTTTAATATTTAAGTTAGTTGGTTTTCGTATCTATTTTATTTTATTAATAAAACTATCTTTAAAATACACACACATATACACATATATACATGTGTATATTTCCAAGTAAAGTGCATCTCATGTTGAGATGTCAAACGAGCCATGTTATTAGCAAGACTCATTATTTTAGGCTTGTCTGTTACACCTTACCTTGTTGGATATGACATTGTCTTTATCATGGGTCATGCCATACTTGCACTATTCTAAAAAAGGCCGCCAGGCACGGCTCATTGGCACGGTGTTTGGGTGGGTTCTGCTGGGTCGTGCCAAGCATTCATGCTAATCTGGTTCGTTCAAGACTAGCTTAGGTTCAGTTCATGATAGCTTGGGTCAGGATCAAGCTAGCTAGTTTGACCAGCAAGACCAAAACTAGCCTGCACAGGCCATTGTGTTGGGTCGTGCAGTGCTCCTTTTTTCATGTGAAAATGTTTGGCCCAATACAGCCTTAGCTGTGCCGTGGGCTGGCTCACATCACATTAAGGCATAGTTATGATATGTGTCTTGTTGTGCTAGGCATGAATGAATTATGCTGTGCTACGGGTCGTGCCTAGGCTATCCGGCTCAGTTGTCATCTTTAAATTCATGCCTACATATTGTCTTCCTCTATATGTGTGTGTGTGTGTATATATATATATATAATTATATAATATAAGAAAATTCAAAACTAAAAAAAGTTGGAATGCCATTAATTTTTTTAATTTAAAACTAAAATGTGAATTAAAATATAAAAAAAAAATAAAACATATGTATTTAAAATTTGACAAATTTTTTAAAAATTAGAAAATGAGAAAATACCAAATGGTTATACAATGCTCATGGTCCTGAATACTAGATAATGATTCTTTTATGTCATTTTTAGTAATTTTGATCTTTGCAACTTAACATTTTTTTTTATTATGTTATTCATTATTTAGTTGCGATGCTTGTCTTTGAAGATCTTTTCATGTATTTTCTTAATTTTTTATGCATGACAAAATTGCTATAATATTAATTTATAGTCTTGTTTTATTATCTAAATTAATTTCAATAATTACAAAAAAAATGTAGACTTATATCCTATTTTTAATGTAGACTTAAATGTGAATTTAAATGATTTCCATGAATTTAACATATCAAAAATTTTCATATTATTTTATAATAATCTATAGTATAATAAGTATATAAGTATTCAAGGAACTAATATTTATTTGATGGACTACATTATTATTTATTTTTGTGGTTCAACATAGTAATATTTATAATTTTTTAATCCATTATCAATCTTCGTACTCGGAAATTCAGTAGAACTATCATATATATATTTTATAATATTTAAATAATTTTATTAATTATTTGTTAATTTTGTTATTTATTTTTTATGATGTTTTAATGCAAGTGTGTGTATATATATATATATATATAATAGTATTTTTTATTTATTTGATATTAACTTAGATTTATATTTATAATTAAGTAATAAACATATGAAATGATCTAGTATTTTAAATAATTTTTTTCTATTTTAAATATTTTAATAGTAACGTCACTAAAAATAAGTATTTTTTATATTAGTTAAGCATATTATTCAAGTTGCATATGTACTTAAGGGTAATAAAAGATGTGTGAGTGTATATAGATATTTTCTTATATATTTAAATAAATTTTGAAATTGTTCATAAATTGCACTTTTTTACTTGTGGTACAAGTACTATTATATATATTTTTTCATTTGATCTTAAGATTTATAGGCAGCTAATCAATAAATATATGGAATGTTCATTTAGTATTTTAAATAATTTCTTTTCAATTTAATAGCCATGTTTTTAAAAATATGTGTTCTTTATTTTGGTTAAATATATTATATATGTTGCATTTGTACTTAAGTGCAATGCAAGATGTCAGTGTATATAAATAAATACAAGCTTGTTATGTCGTAAATTTTTTTTATGAATTATAAAGATATTAATATTACATCATAATTTAATTTATCAATTATTATTTTACTGATCTTATTATTTTCAGTAATAATATATTAGTAACGAATACATGAATTTAATACTAAATATGATGAATTTTAATGGTGTATGAGAATTTTTTTAAGTATATTGACTTGTATAAATTATAAAATTTTTATAATTTGCTAGATGTCCTAAAATATTTTAACATATTTTGAATTTATTCTAATGGTTTAAAAATTATTTTAAATCTACTTGTATTATTAAGTATGTCATGTGACACATATATCTAATATTAACAAATTTAGTTGGGTGATTTTCTTTTAATTTTTTAACAAATATATTTATTATGATATTATTATTTGAAATATTATTAAATATTATATTATAATTTTTATTTTATATTTTCTATTTTCTAAAAATTCTCAAAAGACTTATTTGTGACATATGACATGATTATAACAAGGATATAGTATCTAACGAAATCATACTATTTTTTTTTTTTTGGGTCAGGCTCTGCTCTGCTCGAAGCAATGATACGAGGCATTTTTTCACACGGGCTGGTTTCGGCCTCACATGGGTCTTTGTGTTGTGCTGAATTCAATTTGGCATGCGGGCTAATACACTAGGCTCAGTACGACACGAGCCTTGCTTTGTGCTGTATATGGGCCGCACAAAGCGGGCCATGCCATTGGACAGACTTGGGCTGCTTGGCCCTTTTTTCACTTCTAAGTAAACTCATGGGCTGCATTGTTAGTTTGAGTAGGTTGTGTATGTCTTGTTTGTTAAATTTGTACAGTATATGTGGATATTTGTCATGCTGTTGCTAATCAACTGATGCATTAGATCTGTCAGCATAACTATATCACTTTCATAAGCTAATGGGGAGTAGATTATGGCCGTATGATTTAGTTACTTGTATCTTTGAAAGACAATTGCATGAGAACTAATAGTAGATCTGATTTTCATGCAGTAATTTGACGAGATTTTTTGGTGGAGAGGGTTACAACATTGAAAATGAATTGATGAGATTTGTGATGCTTTTGTGTTTTTTCCCATCCACGAAGACAATCATGAAGTTCATCTTCATCCCCAAAGTTCTGAGATTACAATCATGGGAATCCTTCACCACTAGTTGATGAATGGGTTAGGAAGGCTTTCAATGAGTGATTCTGTTGGATTTATTGGCAAGTAGCCATTTCTGCTGGGTGGGTTGCTGCTTGGACTCCATATAAGTAGCACTCCGCTGTCCGTACTGATAACATGACACTATTCTAGCATTCCTTTTTTGCCCCTCTTACTCTTTCGCAGAAAGCTTAGTGAAATCTATCATAAGTGAGATAATTCATTGATATAACGTAGGGGAAGCGATAGAAGAGAAGAGCAATGGACACCAGACGTGTGATAAAATTTCAGAAACTTCTGCGAAGTAGCTCTCACATCTTGCAACATGGAAAGGAAACCTCTGGTGCTTTTGGATGTATTTTGTGGGAATTTTATTGCACGTCGAGCAAGTGGAGGAAAGCAAAATGCCTATAATCATGGAATCGGAGCTAAAATGTGTTCATCATAGCTTGCATGGATGAAGCAAAAAAGGGTGTTCAACATGGGAAACTTTTGAAGCCTAGAATGCCCTACATCTGCATCAAAGGTCTTTAAAGGAGAATGCTTGAAAGGCAAAGTATTTTCTTTTTTGTGATGCAATCAATAAGTAAAATTAGTATAAATAATAATATGAAAAAAATTCATTCACATCTTAAGCCAAGTCATAATATAGAAAATATTCTCAATCATTCTAATTATTCGAAACATTTACAAAAAGTGAAAATTGAGTCGATGATAATAATTTTAGGTTTTTTTCAAAAATTTATAATTTAGCTACGACATAACAAATAGAATAAACTATTTCAACGCAAATCTTATTCGCCTCCGATGTATCTTTGAATGCAACATGCATATTTTAGATATTTCTTCACAAAAATTTTAATAATTTATTTTAATATTATTTTATTAATGAAAATTTTGAATTAAAGGAGTTTATTTTAAAAAAGTTAATAATAATATTCTAAATTTTATATAATAATATAATTGACTAAAAATTAATAATATGACAATTGAAGTGAAATTTAATTTTAAAATTAGTATTTGTTTAGTGAAATCTTAAAATATCATACATGAATGTTTATTAGATTTGAAAATGATCTACAAAATATTCAAGTGGAATTTAAAAGTAAACTTGTAAAAAATTTACTAGATAAAATTTATCTAATGAAAAATTAACGAAAAAGATTTAACCAAAATAAGTTTTATTAAAATGTCTAACTCATTCATCATAAGATTTTCAAAAAGAAATTTGAATAAATAAAGAAATTTGAATAAAGAAATATTTGGATAGCATGACTATTGGCTGAGACTGTTCGAGAAAAATTAACTTCTAATTCAACCAAAATAATTTTCAACGAACAATATAGATTTGATAAAGAGATAAATAAGGAACATGAGAGAAATATGGTAGTTTCTTGAGAGAGACTTTATGATTGATAGGGGATGAAAAGGGAGAGATCATCATCTTCCCAAAGAAAATGGTGAGATGAGTTCACCATTGGCGAAGGGTTTGAGTAGTTGCATAGTTGTGAAAGGTGCAAGGCACACTAAGACGCAAACCGTAATGGCCTTTTGGAGCCTTAAGGTGTGGACTTTTTTATTTAAGGCGCACTCCATTTTACATATATATTTATTAAAAATATAATCAATTATAACAATCATTTATCATCAAATATCATCAAAAATATTAAAATAATCAATAAAAACACAAATAATACCTCTAATCATAAAAATTCATAAAATATGTCAATAAATCTAATAAATCTCATCGGCAAAGTTTCTAAAAATCTATAGAAATTGTCAATAAAAACATGTCAACATGCAAACACATATTCATTGTCCAAATTCATAAATTATCCAAACATAACATATTAAAATAACTAATTTGTCCATATCAATCGATCCTCATTCATCCTCCATATCTATATAATGATGATCATCATCGTTGTAATCTTATTTATCTCCTCATTTCCTCATTTTCTCATTTTCCCAATAATTCATTTATTCATCTTTATTTATCAATGAAAGAGAAGACATGAGTATAGAGCTTGAAGCTATGTCATTCCTTCATGATGATGGCAACCTGCTTGAGCTTGCTCTAGCTCTGGTATAAAAATAGGTTCCTCAGCTTCACTTGCTCTAACAACATCACTTCATGTCAAATCATCATCGTCAAATACTAAATTATCTTGTGCATCTACATGATCATGATAATCTTTATCATCCATTTTCTCATCAACTACTCATTATTCTCATCAACCACTCATTATTCTCATCAATTGGACCTGCTACCCATTAATTGGACTTGGCTTCTAGACCCTAATAACTAGAGAACAAATGCCTTCTCAAACTTTTTGTATCAACATTTCATGGAGTCAAAATGATACATTGGACACTGATATGCACTGGCATGAACCATCATGGGTAGCTGGTCTAATTATTATTCATCCTAGTTATTGTCAAATGGATGTAAACAAAATGATAAACTTCTTTACTTGCGCTCGGGCTTCCAGACCCTAATAATTAGAGAACAAATGCCCCTACAAACTTTTTGGCATCCACATTACATGCAGCCTGCAACAATGGAAGTCCAATCAAGATGGCATAAAACATATTCAGTGGACTCTGATCAACAGTAAATAATAAACAGACAAACTCACAACACACATAAGAAAGTGAAAACTCCATGTCAAGAGAAGTCATAGGTTTTAAAATGTAACTAATTCAATTCTGAACAATAAGTATCAATATTCATGACACTATAACTTGGAAAAATTATCAGTTCAAAAAGATATCCATTACCTTGTGTCATGGAAAAACAGAAAGACAATAGGTAGAATAGGAAGAAGCCTCGCCTGGATGGAGGAAAAATGAAGAGGATCTGAGGAAAATGACTTTCCTGGACGGAGGCACGTGCCTTTGCTATTTTCCGTGCGCCTGCATGAAGGAACCTCGCATTGTCCCAGGCGGGGCTCCATGGCTGTACTTTGCTTGTGCCTGAGCCTATTTGTGTCTTTCACAACTATGAGTAGTTAGTCGCTACTTAAGTTAGGGCTTTGTTATGGAGCTTATCTTTCAATTTGTGTTTATCAATATTTATAGTTGGGTTGTTGTTTGGAGAATTCTTGAAGCTTTTGTTTTTATCTTTTTTTTTTGATGATGGCCACATAAGATCCCACAAAAGCATACCTCCATCTTTGTTGTGCAAAAGGCACAATCAAAGTTTATATTGTTCATGCCTCACTACTGGAGGCATGTTTAAAGGCACAATCAAAGTGTGCCTTTCTAGAGTAGTGTTTTTTATTCAAATTCCCTAAGTCTTTTTGCCATGCCTTGTCCTAAGTTGTGCTTCAAGGCATGCTTGAAAATTGTCTTTAAAAAATTTTATTATAAAAAAGTAAAAGAAAAAAATGCAAATAATTACCTACAAAAAATTTTTGAGAAGAAATTACAATTTATATCAATTAATTTTAATTGGAATTTAAAAATATAATAAAAGTTAAATTGAATTTAAAATTAAATGAGATGAGAAATTTATCTTGAAGAAATTTAATTATCATAACTTTAACAAATTATTTTAACCAAAATTATTTTAATGAACATATTTTAATTAATTTATCACAATATTTCAAAAAAAAATGTATGTAGAGAAAAGCAGAGGAACATGATTGCTAGGTGAGACTTAGGGATTGTTTGATAACGTACTTAAAATTTTCAAATCATTGAAAATTAAAATTTTTAATGGTTTAAAATTTTAAGTGCATTTGATAAAAAATGTTGGTGTTGAAAATTTAAAATTTTTTATTGAAAATTTATTAAAAATTTTAAATAGGTTGAGACATACTTAATGTTAAAAGCTAAAAATTTTCAATAATTTTTTTTAAAATAATATTTTATTTTTTTTTTCTTATTTATTTTCTCATTCATGCTACATTTCAGTTTGTGAACCTGTCTTTTCCTCGTCTTTTCTTTGCTAACACAAATCTTAATTATAATTCTTTTTTATGATTAATTTAAGAGAGAAAATAGTAAATTAACTAATTCTTAATTAATTTTTGTTTTTATATAAAAAATTTGGATAGTTTTAAAGAGTTTAGATTTTATTAGTTATTTTTTAAATATTTTTTTATTGGATTTATGATTTATTAATATATATGTTTTTAGGGATTTTATTTTTTTTAATAATTAATAATTATAGTGAAAAAAAAATTTTATTAGAAATTTTATTTATGTTAGATAATATGTAATGTAATCATAATAAACGTAAATATGTAAAATACATTATTTTTAGAATTCGGTATTTACAGTTATCAAATAATATATTTATATTCAATATTAAATTAATAATAATTTATCAAATAATTTTTTAATATAAATTCAACACTTATAAAATTTAGTATTAATTTTTCAGCACTTAATTTTTTTAATTTTATCAAATGGGCCCTTAGAGAGATAAATGAGCTTCCATTTAAACCAAAATAATTTTCAATGAAAAGCATAAAAATTTGATAAGAGTTAAAAAAGAGAATGTGAGAGAAACATGCCATTGTGTTTGTGAGGTTGTTTCATCAAGAGTGATGATGTGCATCATATTTGGAGATATAGTTGAGATATGATTAAAAAGGGCATTTGGTCAACTCATCATCAAGAGTGATGATGAGGTTGTTAAAAAAGGTTTGTAACAAAAGATATGATTGAGCAACTAGTCCTTGTCGATGGTTGAGCATTTGGTCATCATCACAAGTATGAATTCATTTTTTGAAATTCATTTGTGTACAAAAAGCATGATCAAAAAATAATCATGGTATTTCAAGAGCAGATAACCTAGTATTTTAGAGCATCTGGTCTTCATCAGTCATACCCCATCATTGAATGAAGAAATAAGCGTCTAACCTAGTATTTCAGGAGCGGATAAAGTATATAGAGGTAAACTTATAGGTGTCAAACAGGCCGGCCGGGCATGGCCCGGCTTGAGCCCGGTCTATTTCAGGCGTGCTAGGCCTGGCACGACATGCTACAGTAGTGTGCCCGGGCCTGAAAAGGATTATTATTGATATTATTATTGATATTGACATCTCTCTTTGCATAGTTAATATAAAGTTACAATTCATTCCAATTAAGTACGGACATGAAAAGGATTCAATATTGGCAAATACCAGAAATCCAGTACCAATAGATGCTGGAAAGCACAAGTTTCCAACAACATACGAAAATTAGCATAGATTATCTTAGATGTGCTAGAATGATATATAGAAGACAGAGATGATCCTTCTTCTATGGATGATTTTGAGAGATGAAAATGTCATCCAATAAGCTAAAAATTTAGAGAGGGAAAACTGGAAGAGGTAACATTTCCCCCCTCTTTGAAATCCTATTAATCTTCCAAATTAGGATCATGTTGATATTATTATAAAATATTAGAGGCTTAGCTGATACAAATGCGATGAAAACAGTTAAAAATTTATGCGAAATGCATAAAATTTGTTTTTTGGCCATCATAGAACCCCTCTAGGAAGATTACTTAGAGGAGTTGAAAATTAAATTTAATTATGACGAAGCTTGAAATAATCCAAGCAATAAGATTTTGTTATTATCGAAAAATTAAACTAATATAAAGATTGTAAATAACAAAAACTAATGGCATCTTAAGAAATTAATAGAGAAACATGAAAATATCATATGAATTTAATACTAATTTATATAAAATATAACATAATTTAAAAAAGAGAATTATGGTATCAATTGGCAGAATATTAAAATCATTGGAGATTTTAATATGGTTGCGAAGAACCATGAGAAATTAGAAGGAAGATACCTAAATCCTAGGGTAGTAAATGATTTTAATAATTATATTTTAGATTGTGGTCTTAATAGATACTGCTTTTGAAGATTTCAAATACATGTGGACAACAAGCAAAATTTAGGGGGGGGGGGGGGGGGGGTTGATAAATTATATTTGGAATCAATATTTTTATAATATGAGAATTATTTAATCTTTATTGGTCAAATTCAGTTTATTCTCGACTATTGATACAATGAAGAGATGATATGACAATGAAAACAATGACATTCAAATTTTAATATATGTCGACAAAACATAAAATTTTTTATAATTTTTTTAATATAAATTGAGATTATCCAACCAACGAGGTTTGATTAAAAAAATTGCCTTGGGAAACATTTTTCAAAGATATAAAAAAAGGTGAAAGATCTTGTTGCTGAGGTATAAATCGAAATGAAAGGAAATGCAAATAGCAAAACAATTGAAAAGCTTAAATTGGCTAAGAAAATATTAGAAGATGTACTTTTAAATGAGAAAATATATTGGAAATAAAAATATGTAATAAAATGACTTAAACGATGAGATAAAAATACTAAATATTTTCACTCTATGTTAAGATATAGAAGAATCGAAGCTCATATCCATTGTATAAAGGCAAATGAAGAGGGATGGTTGGAGCATGGGTAGGATGTTAAATGATCAGTACTAAAGTAATTTTTGATATTGCTCACAAAATATGATATAATAAATCATAACATGAATTGTGTCTCTCATATAATATATGTAAATTTTCATGCATGAGAAAGTAAAAATTATAAAATTTTCCATATATTTGAAAGTGCATCGAGAGCAGGTGGATTCTCAGTATTATTTTATAAAATTTATTGAAATATAGTAAAGAAAAATATTTGAAAATTTTATTTTGATTTTTTAAGTATTATTATATATCCAAATCTTTTACAAGTATATTTATTATCTAGATTTACTAAAAAAAATAACTCAACGCAATTGGTGGAATTCATGCTGTTTAGAGTCTGTAATATGTCATACACAATTATTGTTAAAATTCTTTCAAATAGAGTAAAAAAAAGTTACTCTATTATGTATCTAGATTTCGGATTGAAATATATAAAATAATATTCTTTTAGCTTAGGAGTTTACGCACTTAGTTTTATAAGATAATAGATGAAAAAAAAATATTATAATAAAGTTTAATATGGAAAAAACTAATTATAAGGTAAATTGAATTTTTTTAACATGGATACATCAAAATTTAGTTTACCAAGTCGGTGGAATATATACACAATTGGATCTAAGTACTAATCAATGGGGAAGCTTATGGGTTTTTCATTCTTGTCGAAGGCTAAGATAGGGTGACCTATTATTACTTGTTCTTTTTATATTAATAGATGAATATCTCTCGATAAGCCTAAATAAGCTACATGAGTACAAATAGTACCTAGTTGTGAGTTATATGATGGGAAGTCGAGTAACATTGAAGCATTTAGCTTTTGTTGATAATACAATCATATTTGCTAATAGGAAAACTACTTTTATTAAGAAAATAAAAGAAATCTCAAAACTATATCAATGAGTCTTGGGATAGGCTATAAACCTACAAAAATAACACATTGTTGTGAAAGGAGGCCTCTTGGAGCCTTAAGGCTCAAGGTGCCTTTAAGGTATGAGCTTTTTTATGTAAGGCACACCTTATTTTACACACACATGCACACTAGAGGTGTCAAATGGGCCGCACGACCCTACCCATTTTTGGTGGCCAAGTCAGGCCACCGTGCCACCGACATAGCCCGGCATAGTAAGCATGTCGTGCCTGGCACGACATGACATGAGAAGTGCCAGCCTGGCAAGGGAGCACGGCCTGCTGGCCCACCTTATACCCGGTTCGGGCTGGGTTGTTCCTGGACTTGTTGGGTCGGGCCGGGTTATGCCGTTTCAACCCATTTGAAATTGGGTCATCCCAAAATTTAATAATGTTATAAATTATAAATTATAAATTATAAATTTTAATACTAAAATAATTAATTAATTAAATTAATACAATAAAAAATAAAATTTCTATCATAAGTCACAAGTAACAACTATCAACAAAAAAATATTTAAAGTATAAATTAATAAATTATGATTAAATCATTAAAAGATAAAATCAATATATCAAAGATAAACTCATAAATATAAATAATCAATCTCATAAGTGTCTGAATAAATAAAGAATAAAATAACAAAAAAAAAAGCTCAAATGATAAAAATAAATAAACAATGACAATCTAAAAATGATCAATCTCATCATCGTATGATGGTATCACAAGCGATAGGTCTTAGGTAGTACAGTAGTCTCAATCTCAGTCATCAATCAACTTCTTCGCTCTTGTTGCAGTTGCAGCATGATTCTGAATGTTCAAGCTCGAATCCTCCTTATTTTTTATGTATGTTAATGCTTCAATAATATTTGACTATAATCCCGATCTACTGTTACTGGATGAGTCAGTAAATTTCATGTCATCTTAGATAATATGAAATAGGTGGACTCATGATTTTTACTACAATAAAATATTAATATTTTTATTATCAGTATGTGTTAGGATTGAGCAGTAATCAATATCTAAGTACTAAGATTGCTATCTCCTATTTAGAGGTGTCAATCAGGCCGGGTCGGTCTGGCACGACACGAGGCACGACATGATTTGGCCGTGCTTGGGCCAGCACGGCACGAGAATTTTTCGTGCCCATGCTCGTGCCCATGCCATGCCTGTCCACATCACAAATGGTGCCTTGCCATGCTGAGGCCAACTAGGCCTCGTGCCGTGCCTGGTGCTGCATGGTTTCGTGGCTTGTTAACATGGTTCTGTGGCCCGTTGGCATGGTAACTCGGCACGACCCGAGACACCGCCCCACCCAGCACCAACGGCAGTAGCTATTCGAAAATTGCCTGGGCCCGGGTCTGATTCCACCCTACCCCTCTCCACCCGACCCACGGGTCCTCCCCCAATCCCCAACGATTCGAAATAAAAAAAATAAAATAATTTAAATTTTAGTTGTTAGATTTTGCCTTCAACGGCTATGAAGCAGAATTCGATGGTTTTGTATTATGCTTGATTTTGATTTCGATGTTATATTTTGTACGCTTTTTTATTTATATTATTTTTGCTTTCGTTTGGGATTTGCCGATTGGACGTTTTGTTTGTGTTTGGTTTTGTGACTTTGTAATTTTTGTTAAAGAAATTTTGTGTTTAATTTATTTTTATGTTTAAAAATTTTTTCAAAAATTCTAAAGTTTAATTCTAATAATTTATAATCAAAATCTATTAATCAAATAAAAACATAATAAAACCTTTACTCCTATTCTATAGTCCATCTTGTCGTTTCTCTCTCGCTAATTGAATAAAGAATTCATTATCTTCGAATATGATATCATTGTTCGTACTTGAAACCTCACTATTTGTACAACTATACCTAATACCGTAGTATGTAAATAATTTAATTAATTTTTTATGAATGAACTCTTCAAATTAGTCTTCCTGATTCATGCACGAGGATATGTATGTCAAAATATTCTTTATCTTTTTTACTCTAATTCTAGGGTTCATGTAGGTAGCAAGATAATAAATAGATGAAATGATGGACTAATACTCTAAGAACTTGATTTTTATCTCTAAAATTATTTCACTAAATGTTGGATTTTTTCTAAATTTTTTAAACATGCTATTAATAGTGCATATGTACATGAGTGCAATACAAGTGGTGAGAGTATAAATTGACGAACACATATTCGTCGTGTCATAAAAAATCTTCTAAATTTCATAAATGAAATTTCTGTAGTCCAATAATTATCGTCAATGTTGACGTCACTTTCAATGATGCTTTTATTAAGTTTCATTGAAAATGTCATTAAACATTCTATCATTTTGACTTCATGGTTGAGTTTTGCACGAATGATTAAAACAAAGGCAAGAATATATAAAAGTATAACGAATGTTCATAAAGTACTTGTACAAGCTCAAGCCTCCATGTATATATTTTTGTATTCAAATTTTATTTTGAATCCAAAACAAAATTATTAGGTGAATTTACTTGCATTTATTTATCTTCAATTCATATTAAATGGATAAGGTTTTAATGGGATTTGATATTTTAGCTAGTTAGTTGTTATATCTCTTTTATTTTATCAATAAAATTACTTTTAATATATATATATATATGTATGTATGTATGTATGTATGTATAGACACACACACACTTGTATATTTCCAAGTAAATTGCACATCATTCCTACAATTTGCCTTCCTATATTGACACACACACATATATAATTATATAATATATGAAAACTTAAAATTAAAAAAAGTTTAAATAATATTTAAAAAATTCTTTAATTCAAAATTGAAATGTGAATTAAAATACATCTAGAAAACCAAAACATATATAATTAAAAGCTGACAAAATCTTTGAAAATTAACATAATGATAAAATGCCAAATAGTAATTCAATGCTCTTGGTGCTGAATGTCAGATAATAATAATTATTTGTTATTTTGAGTAGTTTTGATATTTATAATTCAAAGTTTTTGTAATTTATTATTAGTTGTAGTGTTTGATCGTGAAGATTTATTTGTATGTTTTTTATTTTTTGATGTTTGACAAAAGTTTTTTAATATTTATTTATTATATTGTTCTTCTATCTAAAATATCATTAATAATTACTAAAAAGTAAACTTAGATGTTACACTAAATATTGAAAGAGCTAGTAAGCTACATGCTATTTTAGATAATATTGAAAATATGAATTTGAATGATTTCCTTGAACTCAATATATAAAAGTTATTCATATTAATTTGGGATATAATATAGTAGTAATTAGTGTCTAAGTATCTTAATATTTCATATTTATTTGATGGATCATCTCTTATGTGGTTAATTGCACAAATATTTATAATAATGGAATATGGTATCTTCGTACTTGAGGCTAATTATAATTATCATATATATTTTCATAATATTTAAATAAATTTCATTATTATTAGTTAATTTTGTAATATCTTTTTTGTAATTGATTAATATAAGTACATATATATATTTATAGTATTATTTATTCATTAGACCTTAACTCTAAGTTTCATATAAATAACTAAGCAGTAAGCAATAAATATATGAAATGATCATCTAATATTTTAAATAAATTTTTTTCATCTTAATTGTCATGTCACTAAAAATGAATTTTCTTTATATTGGTTAAACATATTACTCATTTTGTGTGTGTCCTTAAATGTAATATAATATGTGTGAGTGCATATTAATATTTTCATATGTATTTAAATAAATTTTTTAATTGTTCATAAATTTTATTATTTATTTTTTATGATCAATTAATGCAAGTAAAAATATTTTTATAATATTTTTTATTCACTTGATCTTAACTCTGTGATTTATATAGATAGCTAAGTAATAATTGTATGAATTGGTCATTGAGTATTTTAAATAATTTTCTTTCATCTTAATAGTCATGTAGCCAAAAATGGGTATTAAAAAGAAAAAAAAAACAAAAAAAAAAAAAATCCCAAAAAATGTGATTTTTTTATTTTGCTTAAACATTCTATTTATGTTGCATATGCACCTAGGTGCAATGCAATATGTGAGTCTACATAAATAAATTCAAGTTTATTATATCATAAAAAAAAATTATAACATTTAAAAATAAAAATATTGTGATAATTTAATTTTTATCAATCAATATTTTATTGATTTTATTATTAATAAAGTTAGATATAATATGTTGTTAATAAATATTTGAATTTAATATTAGGTATGTTGAATTTCAATAGTATTTAATATTTAGTTAGAATTTTTTAAGGATACCGACTTAGATAAATTATAAAAATCTTATAATTTGTTAGATATCCTAATATATTTTATTATTCTTAATTTTATTTAATAATTGAGAAATTATTTTTAAGTTTTATGTACTATTCTATTAGGTGTATTATGTGATTTATATATTAAACATGAAAAATTTTAGCCGTGGGATCATTTCTAATTATTTTTGCAAATGTATTTACTATGATATTATTTTTTGAAATAATATTAAATATTATTACAGTGTTTATTTTATTATATATGACATGATTATTATAAGAAAGTAATATATCACGAAATCATAATATATATATTTTAGATCGGGCTATGTTCTACCTGGGTCAATGACTCGAGCCACTTTGTCACATGGGCTAGTTTCGGCCCTGCATCGGCCTTTGTGCCTTGTCATGCTTTGCCGTACTTGGGCCGACACAACACAAACATGCTGCTTGCAGGGCCGCGCCTACTCCAAGCATGGGTTTGGGAGTGTTGTACCTTACTTGAGCCACACAAAGTGGGCCATGCCGTTGAATGGACTTGGGCTGCTTGGCCTTTTTTCACTCCAAAGTAATCTCTTGGACTACATTGTCGTTGGGAGTAGGTTCCGTATGCCTTGGTTTTTTTTTGTACAATATATGCGGATATTTTTCTTTCTGTTGCTAATCAACTAATGCATTATATCTTTCAGCATAACTGTACCACTGTCACAAACATATGACTTCTCTCCTGATTCATAGAGATATTGAAATTTTATATTTTTTACAATTGTGTCTATTGGCTTCGACATAGGCTAATGGAGTTCATCTTCATTCCCAGAGTTCGGAGATCACAATCATGGGGAATCCATCACTACTAGTTGATGAATGGGTTAGGAAGGCTTTCAATGAGCGATTCTGTTGGATTTATTGGCAAGTAGCCATTTTTGCTGGATGGGTTGCTGCTTGGACTCCATCCAAGTGCCACACTGCTGTCTGTGCTGATAAAAAGACACTATTCCAGCATTCCTTTTTGCCCTTCTTACTCTTTAGCAGAAAGCTTAGTGCAATCTGTCATAAGTGAGATAATTCATTGATATCACGTAGGGGATGCGATAGAAGAGAGGAGCAATGGACACCAGATTTGTGTGCCCAATGATCTTAATGTGATAAGTTCTCAGAATCTTCTGCGAAGTAGTTCTCACATCTTGCAACATGGAAAGGAAACCTCTGGAGCTTATGGATGTATTTTGTGGGAATTTCATTGTATGCCGAGTAAGTGAAGGAAAGCAAAATGCCCATAATCATGGATCGGAGCCAAATTATGTGTTCATCATAGCTTGCATGGTTGAAGTAACCAAGGGTGTTCAAAATGGGAAACTTTTGAAGCCTTAAATGGCCTACATTTGCGTCAAAGGTCCTTAAAGGAGAATGCTTAAGAGGCGAAGTGTTTTTGTTTTTGCTAGGCAATTAATAAATCCTGAATCATTGTGTCATAAAATTTTTGAGATTCACATTATATAATTAATTAATATTTTAAAATATATAAAAAATTAAAGTAAAATCGGTATAAATAAAAATATGAAATAAATTCATTAAAATTACTAACCAAGTCATAATATAGAAAATATAGTCAATCATTCTGATTATTCCAAACATTTAAAAAAGTGAAAATTGAGTCAATGGTAATATTAGTTTTAAGTTCTTATAAAAAATTTATAATTAAGTTGTGACATAACAAATAGAGTAAACTATTTCAACGCAAATCTTATTTGCCTTCAATGTATCTTTGAATGCAACATTGCATAGTTTATATTTTTCTTTCCACATATTTTAATAATATATTTTAATATAATTTTTTCATGAAGTTTTTGAATTGACGGAGTTAATTTTATAAAAAGTTAATAATAATATTCAAAATTTTATCTAATAATATAATTGACTAAAAATTAATAATATGATCATTGAAGTGAAATTTAAATTTGAAATTTATATTTGTTTAGTGGAATTTAAATGTATTATACATGAATTTTTATTAGATTTTAAAATAATCTACCCAATATTTAAGGAAAATTTTAAATTAAACTAGAAAAAATATAAGTAGATAAAATTTTTTCAAAATAAATCCAACAAAAATGTTTCAACTCATATATCAAAAAACTTTTTAAAAATTATTGAATTAAGAAAGAATGAGAGTAGAATGATTATTGGTTGAGACTGTAATAGAAAAATGAGTCTCTAATTTAACCAAAATAATTTTCAACAAAAAAATTAATTTGATAAATAGAGATAAAAAAACATGAGAGAAATAGTATAGTTGCTTGAAAGAGACTTTGACAGAGAGATGAAAAGGGGGAGATCATGATCTACATGAAGAAAATGATGAGGTGGTTTCATTGATGGAGAAGAGGTTGAGTAGTCGGTTGCTGCTTGAGTTTGGGTTTTGTTTTGGAGCTTATCTCTGAATTCATGTTCCCTAATTTTTTTTATTTGAGTTGTTGTTTAATGATTCCTATAAGCTTTTTTTATGTTTTATTTTTGGTGATGGTTGCATATTTTCATTATCCCACAAAAGTATACACCTCCTTCTTTATTGCACAAAAGGCACATTCAAAGTGCGACTTGTTCATGCCTCACTATTGAAGGCGTGCTTCAAGGCACAATCTAAGTGCACCTTTCTAGAATCATATTTTTTATTCAAATGACTCACGTCATTCTTTTGATGCTTCAAGTCATTCTTTTGATGTCTTGTCCTTGTTAAATAAACATTAAATATCCATTTTTAATGGGGAGTTTTGTTAAATATTAAATGTCTATTTTTAATGGGGAAGATGAAATGTCAAGAGTCAGTAATTACTCTTATAGGTGATAATATATTTTAATTTTCGATTTTATTAGGGCAAACTGCAGCCTATAAATAAATCATTGTATTTACTGTAATAAATAAAAATTTAAAAAGAAAGAGTCTCTTTTCAGAAATATTTTCTCATCGGTTATAGTTTGCAGCCAATTTTTTTTTACAACTTGATATATGAGGGATGAGGAGTATAATCAATAATGTCTCGCTGCCCCGATTAACGAAGGTGAATTAGGAGAATTAGAGCATCTAAATGAAAGTTCTTCTTGGTTCTGTGGATTGTTGGGAGTTGATTCAAAAGGTTTCGAAGAACCAGAATTTACCGAAGGATATACGATGGTCAAATTATTCCAACTTCGAGTGCTACAAATGTGACAAATATGGTCACTATGCGAAGAATTTTAATTTTGATAAATGTTACAATTGTCGAAAGGTGGAGCATTTTGCAAAAGAATGCCGAGTCGAAAAAAAGATGGAATAGACAAACAACCTAGTCATGGATGACGAGTTGGAAGAAGACTTTCTCATAATGATATATAACAAAGTCAATACCGACAACGACACGGTGTGATACATTGACACAGCTGCAAGTAATCATATGTGTGGGCACGAGCATTGTTTCAAAGAGATACGAAAGGTTGAAGTTGTATCTGTATCGTTTGGAGATGGCTCGAAGGTTGAGATTAAAGGCTAATATATGATTTATTATGTACAAAAAGATGATTTCATTGGGTCAATTCAAAATGTGTATTACGTATCAGATCTTGAGAGTAACATTTTAAGTATGAGGCAACTCATGGAGAAAGTATATTCGGTTTTTATGAAAGACTAGATATTACTATTTGAAGACAATGGCGTTCAGTTGCACAAGTTGAAATGTGAAGAAATCGGATATACAAGCTGAATTTGAGAAGTATACGAGAAAAATATTTGCAAGTCAATGTAGAAGACAAGGCATCATTGTGGCATCTCCGTTTTGGTCACCTAAATCATGAATGTCTAAACAAGTTGGCAAAGAAGAACATGGTGCACGGATTACAAGTTGGTCGGGTACTCCGACATTAATTGGTGCAGAGACTTAGACGATCAAAAAAGTACATCGAGTTATGTGTTTTTTATGGGTGACACGGCGTTTACTTGGCTTTCAAAGAAACAACCAATCGTGACACTCTCAACAAGTGAAGTTAAATATGTGGCAGCATCTTTGTGTGTACGTCATGTGATATGACTCAGAAATTTGTTGGGCAAGATGGAGCAACAACTCGGTGCAACTGAGGTATGAGTTGACAACAAATCAGCAATTGAGTTGAGCAAGAACCCGGTGAATCATGAGAGAAGTAAGCATATTGATGTTTGTTTTCACTTCATCCGAGATCAAGTGAAGGAAGAAAATATAAAATTAGTATACTTAGCAAGTCCGGACAAAGTTGCCAATATTTTCACCAAACTGCTACTTACGATACTACTCAACAACTACAAAAGATTACTTGGCATAAAAGATGACAGAAGTATTTAAGTTTATGAGGGAGTTTTGTTAAATAAATATTAAATGTTCATTTTTAATGGGGAGTTTTGTTAAACATTAAATGTTTATTTTTAATGGAGAAGATGAAATGTCAAGAGTCAGTAGTTACTCTTATTAGGTGATAATGATTTTTAATTGTTGGTTTTATTAAGGCAAACTATCGCTTATAAATAAATCATCGTATTGATTATAATAAACAAGAATTAAAAAAGAAAGAGTCTTTTTTCACAAATATTTTCTCATCGGTTATAGTTTGCATCCAATTATTTTTTACATCCTTGAGGCATGCTTGAAAATTATCTTCGAAAACTTTAATTATAAAAAGCTAAGTGGAATTTAAAAAAAAATGACAAAAAAATTCATCCAGAAGAAATTTAACCATAATGACTATAACTAAAATAATTTTAACGAACACATTATAACCAAATTACCATAATATTTCTATAAAAATAAAGGAAGTAAAATTTATGAAGAGAGAAGCACAAGAACATGATTACTAGCTAAGATTGAGAGAGGGAAATGAGCCTCCAATTTAACCAAAATAATTTTTTTTAAAAAGTGAATGCGAGAGAAACATGACATTGTTTGAAGGTCGAACATATGGTCATCATCATAGGCAATGTTTCAATTTTGAACTTAATTGTTGTGCAAATGGCATTATCAAAGTCTGTCTTAGTCATTTCTCATCTTTGAATAAAGGCGTAAGCTTGTAGCCTAGTGTTTCACGAGCGGACAAAGTATATAATAAGGTGGATAATGTTGAAATCAATGCACAAGGCTCATATTTATCTCGAGTCTGAGATATGTTAATATCTCGACAGTCTTATCAGACTCGAACCTGAGAATTACCATCATTTGACAAAATGCTTGTTATATCACCAAGGACCAAGGCACAGCCTTTTCATATAACAAATCAGCTAACTAACATATTTATGATCATAGCTTACTTCTATTATCTCTAAGTATAATATTCTAGATAATTATGCAACAGTTTGAGCGATGTGTTATTTTTTTTAATATTCTATTTATATTAAGCATTTAATATACGAGCTGCCCAAATTATTTTTTGTTACGTATTTATGGAAGAATAGATAATTCTCATTTTGTTTGTTTTATATGTATTTCTTTCTGTATAGTGTATTTTTCATCGTATGGTAACGACACTTAATCTGTAAGTTGTCTCGATCATTATATTGGATGCCCTTGATATGATTTGGGAAATTGTAATACAAGGCTATTGATAATTTTAAAATAAAAATATTCTGCAATATTTTCAAATTAATTATCTTGATTATAATATTTTTTTAAAATCTCGTATCCTAGAGATTAGTTTGAGAAGTGCTCATTACCCACGAGAGTGTTCAACTAATACTTTTGCTTCATGTTGCACCATCAACTAAGAAAAACAATTATCCTATAAACCGTGGTGCACCCCCTGCACCCCTCTTCATTCCAAGTAAAGTTACTCTAACAAGTCTCCTTTCTCACATCACATCCACACGTAAGGTGTGTGCCTTCATTTATGTGTGAGTGTTTATACAAGTGGAACCCTCATGTGTTATTCCACAAGATGTGGGGCTCTAAGCTTCGACCAATCAGGGAATTGGTACTATTCTTGTGATAGATGTCTCTCTTTGCTTTGTTAATACGAAGTTGCAATTCCTTTCGAAGTAAGTACTGATCTGAAAAGGATACAATATAGGCAAATAAGGGAAATCCAGAACTTACAGGAGCTGGAAAACAGAAGTTTCTAGAAACATTTGTTGATGTCAAAACTTTCAGAGAGATGAACATGTCATCTAGCATGTCAGAGAGATGAACATTTGTTGATGTCAGAACTTACAGAAGTCTTCTATGGATGATTTTGAGAGATGAACATGATGTCATCTAAGAAGTTCAGAGAGAAAACTGGAAGAGGCAACTCTTTCCCTCCCCCTCTCTGAAATTCTACTAATCTTCCAAATTAATATCATTTGATACTACTATAAAATATTCGAGGCTTAGCTAAATATCTCTCGATAAGCCTTAACAAGCTGTATGAGTGTGAATATAATATTGATGTGAGTTATATGATGGGAAGTCGAGTAACATTGAGTCATTTAGCATTTATTGATGATATAATCATATTTGCTAATAGAAAAACTAATTCTATTAAAAAAATTTAAAAATACTTAAAATTATATCACCAAGTCTCGGGATAGACCACAAAACTACTAAAAAATAGCCTATAATTGTGAAAGGCGCGCCCAGGCTCTAAGGCATTTTGGAGCCTTAAGGCACAAGGCACCCCTAAGGTATAATATTTTTTTATGTAAGACGCATCCTTATTTTATATATATATATATATTAAAAAATAAACAAATATAATAATTATTTATTATCCAATATAATCAAAAATATCTACCTAATCAATAATAATATATAAATAATACTTCTAAGAATAAAAATTTAATAAAATATATTAACCATTCTAATAAATATCATCTCCAAAGTAATTTAAAATTCATATAAATTATCAATAGAATACGCTAGCATGCAAATATATAATTTTTGTCCAAATTTATAAATTATTCAAACAAAATATATTAAAATAATTAATTTATCTACAACAACGAATCATCATTCATCTTTCACATTCATATTATGATCATCATTATGTGGATGTAGAAAACATGAACTTTCTTTCTTATTTTCTCGATGCCTATGTTGGGAAAACATGTGTCGAATGTTTTGGCCCGTGTTGCAGAAAACAAAAAATATCTGATTCTCATTCATCCTCATTTATTCTTCAAAACATGCAAATAAAAATTATAATTTTGGCTTGTGTTGTAGAAAATAGGAATTTTCGTTCTTGCAATTCTCGACTCTTTTCTATTGAGATGACTTACCTGCACGAAGGCATGCTTGTGGAGAGTTTCGTGCATCAGGGAAGGTGCATGTCTTTTCTGCTTTTCATGTGCCTACGTGAAGGGGCCATGCCTGATCTTTGCCTTCTCTCGAACCTAGGCACACCTTAGGCTTGCCTTTCACAACCATGAAATATTTTTTACTATAGTAAAAAAAAAAAGAAATAATTAATATGCCAAATTAGATATGGAGTAAATTTTGGGTATTACCTTGTAAAAACTAATAATTAAATACTTAGGTTGTTTGCTATATACACGACACATGAAAAATAAGTATTTTTTGATAATATTATTGTTAAAATAAGAAAGTTTATAGAAGGATCTTCAAACAAACTTCTATCTAAAAGAGGCAAAATAACTATGAGGCCAACTTAAACTATTATTAAGACAATGGAGAGATTATTGTCTTGATTTCTTTGAGGTAAGAAAAACAGTTAAAACTTATGAGATGGATAAAATCAGTTGACTTATTTATTACAGGCATGTGCTGGAGGAATGACATTCCAAAAATTGAAGGATATATATAGCAAAAGCAACTAATACGAACTTGTGGTTGGAATTTCATATATACAAAATACATTTTTAAAAAATAGATACTATGACTCATGTTATCCTAAAACATAGTTACGACATAGGATACTTCAAGGAGTAATCCTAAGGAGATAACTCCTTTTGGTATGACACTTGGGTAAGGAAAGAAAGACTCTGCTCTCAAGTTGTTGGGGCTCACTAAGTACCAAAGTAAAAAAAATTATTAAAGGTGAAAGCTAAGATATTGAGAAGTTTTAAATAACAATTAGAAATCACTTTATGCAAAAAGTAATTAAAATTCTTATTGGAGAACATGACACACCAATATAGAGGCAAAATAAGGAAGGTCGTTTTTCTTTAAATAAAAAATTAAATATTTTTGAATCTATTTGACATTTTAAGATCTCATAGAAACTTTTATTTTCTATGTGGAAATAATTAAAACAAAAGGGATTATAAATTGGCTTCATAATATTTATTTTGCTTAAATGAATAAGCAACTACACACATCTTCATCTATTGCAAAGGAATGACTAAGGTTTGAAATAATTTTATTCCAAACAAAGAGATAACATGGAGCATGATTAAGGATAAGCCAATGTGGCATAAGCTCTGTGTTCCATTATTTGAATTAATATGCTATTTGGAAAAAAGTATATTTAGAATTAATATGCTATTAATTCTATTTAGAAAAATTATATTTAGAATTAAGACAATCACAATATTTATTTAATATTATATCTTAAAATGTATATTATCAAATGTATTAATTGTTTAATTGAAGAATTAGTTTCTTAACTATTAATAAATGTCAGGAAATAATTACTTCTCATTAAAAGTAAATACACTTTTAATGACATTTTTTTAGGAATCATAAAAGCTAAATGATGATGCATCTTGAAGGCATCATCATTTAGCTTATATAATGATACTTCCTTTGAGATTCATGTTGACTTCACTTTCAATAGTACTTTTAATAAGTTCCATTGAAAATATGTTTAAAGTATTTTATCTTATTTGTCTTAATGGCTATGAATTCTACATGAATGATTAAAACAAAGGTAAGAATGTTAAAAAGAATAATGAAAGTTCATAAAGGACTTGCACAAGCTCAAGCTTTCATGTCTATTTTTATATTCATATTCTATTTTAAATCCAAAACAAAATTATTAGGTGAATTTATTTGCTTTTATTATGCTTTAATTCATATTATTGGGATAAGGCTTTGGTGGGCTTTAATATTTTATCTAGTTGGTTCTTCTCTCTTTTATTTTATTAATAAAAGTACTTTATATATATATATATATATATATATAGAGTTTGTGTTTGTGCGTGTGCGTGATAGGGAGAGAGTGTGTTTGTGTGTTAAGAGAGAGAGAGAGACACACACACTTGTATATTTTCAAGTAAATTGCACCTCTTGCCTACAACATGTCTTACTCTATATATATATATATATATATATATATATATATAATTTTGAAAAATTAAAATAAAAAAAAATTTAAATATTTTAAAAACATTTTTAATTCAAAATTGAAATGTGAATTAAAATATATCAAAAAAAACTAAAACATACATACTCAAAAGCTGATAAAATTTTTGAAAATTAAAATAATTAGAGAATGTCAAATGGTAATTCAATGTTCTTGGTGCTGAATATTGGATAATAATTTTTGCTTGCTAATTTGATTAGTTCTGATCTTTATAATTCAATGTTTTGGTTTTATTGTATAATTCATTCTTAAGTTGTAGTGTTTGATCATGATGATTCATTTGTATATATTAAAATTTTTTTATGTATGATAAAATTTTTATAATATTTATTTATAATATTATTTTCTTATCTAAAATAATATTAATAACCACAAAAAAGTTAACTTAGATGCTACATCAACTATTGAAAGAGTTGGTCAATTACATGTTCTTTTAGATAACATCAAAAAAGTATATTTGAATGAATATTTTAAACTCAAGATATAATAATATTTTATATTAATTTGGGATAAAATTTAGTAATAATCAGTATCTAAGTATCTTAATAACGCATATTTATTTGATGGATTATCTTATTTATGTGGTTAATTGCACAAATATTTATAATTTCTGAATATGGTATCAATCGTTATACTCGAAGGCTCATTATAACTATTATACATATTTTTTTAATATTTAAATAAATTTTATAATTATTAGTTAATTTTATTATTATTTTTTGTGCTTGATTAATGCAAGTACACATATATTTATAGTATTATTTACTTATTTGACCTTAACTCTAAGCTTTGTATAAATAGCTAAGTAATAAGCAATAAATATATGAAATGATCATCTAATATTACAAATAATTTTTTTTCATCTTAATAATCATGTCACTAAAAATGAGATTTCTTTATATTGGTTAAATATAGTATTCTTGTTATATATGCCCTTAAGTGTAATTCAATATGTGTGAGTATATATTAATATTTTCATATATGTTTAATTAAATTTTTTAATTGTTCGTAACTTTTATCATTTATTTTTTGTGGTCGATTAAAGCAAATACATATATATTATATATTTTTTTACTCATTCAATCTTAACAATAAGATTTATATAAGTAGCTAAGTAATAATTGTTTGAATTGGTTATCTAGTATTTTAAATAATTTTTTTAAATCTTAATAGTCATGTCATCTAAAATGAGTTTTCTTTATTTTGGTTAAATATACTATTCATATTGCATATGTAATTAAGTATAATATAAGATGTTAGTGTATATAAATAAAATATAAGTTATTCATATCCAAAATTTTTTTTATAAAATTTTAAAATGAAAATTCTACGTTATAATTTGATTTAATTATTATTTTACTGTTTTATGATTAATGAAGTCTAATATAATATGTGATTAGCAAACATATAAATTTTATATTAGGCATGTTAAATTTTAATAGTATTTGATATCTACTTAAAATTTTTTTAAGCATACTTATTTTCATAAATTATAAAATTCTAAAAATTTATTAGATATTCTAATATATTTTAATGTATTATGTAATTTGTTTTACTGATTGAGAATTTTTTCAAGTCAGCTTGTACTATTCTATTAAGTGTATTATGACTTATGTATCTAACAAAAAAATATTTTTATTGTGAGATCATCTCTAATTATTTTTATAAATTTATATACCATGACAATATTATTTGAAATATTATTTGAAATATTATGTTATATTTTTTATTTTTTTTTGTATTTCTTTTAAAGATTCTCAATAATTCATATATTACATCATTATTACAAGATTATAGGATATCATAAAATCATAATATTTTTTTTAGATTGGTTTATATTCTATTTGATTCAATGACTTGAGTCATTTTCTCACATCGGTTGGTTTCGGCCTTGCATAGGCCTTCGTGCTGTTTTGTGCTCTGTCATTCTTGGCTCTACACGACTTGGGCCATGTTGCTTGCAGGCCCTTGCCTACTCCAGCCATGGGTCTGGGTGTGTTGTGCTGTACTTGGGCCACACAAAGTGTGCAATGCCATTGAATGGGCTTGGGCTGCTTGGCCCTTTTTTCATTTCTAAGTAAACTCGTGGACCACATTGTAATTTGGAGTAGGTTGCACATGCCTTCTTTGTTTTTTGCACAATATATGTGGATATATCCTTGCTGTTTCTAATCAACTAATGCATTAGATCATTCAGCATAGCTATATCACTATCAGAAACATATAATTCCTATCCTGATTATATAGATATTGAGATATTATCTTTTCAATTGTATCTATAGGGTTCGATATAGGCTAATTGGTAGTAGATAAGTCATGTGATTTAGTTGTGTCCTTTGAAAGACTATTGCTTGAGAACTAATAGTAGATTTGATTTTAATGCAGTAATTTGATGAGGAATTTTGGTGGAGAGGGTTACAATATTGAAATCAATTGATGAGATTTGTGATGCTTCTGAGTTTTTTTTTTCCATCCACAAAGACAATTATGGATCCATTATTACAAGCTGATGAATGGGTTAGGAAAGGCTGGTTGAAAAGCTGATGAATGAGTGATTATGTTGGATTTATTGGCCAGCAGTGCTGCTGTCCTTGCTGGATGGAATGCTGGTTGGACTCCATACAAGTGGTGCTGCTGTCCATGCTGATAAAAGTCATTATTCTAGTTTTTCTTTGGCCCTCCTTACTCTTCCATAGATATATCAATATTTTCAACATATTCGTAAATTTCAAATATCGATATATCGGCTAAAATTGATACTTTTATTTTTGATTGGTACTCATGTAATACTGATATATCTCAAGTATATTTGATATATTTGTAAAATTTAAATGTTAATATATCTATTAAAATTGATATTTTAATTAACCATAAATGAAATTTCATTGATATCACAGTGAAAGTGCTAAAAGTGCAATGACTACTAGATATGTGTGGCCATTGGAAAGGAAATGTATATCATTTTCATCTATAAGATACTTCAATTTGGTTGGCAACTTGTAGTATTTTGTGTGAATTCCATTGTATGTGGAGTAAGTGAAGGAATCCAAAATGCCTGTAACCCAAAATTCATCATAACTTACATGATCGAAGCAATTATGGTTGATAAACTTGAGAAAATTTTGAAGCCTAAAATTACTATCATTTGCACCAAAGTTCTTAATGGTGAAAGTTTAATGTGAGATATTTCTTTGTTCGTGAGGTGTGACATAAGCCTTGAAGTCTTGAGTCATAAGTTTTTTGAGACTTATACTATATAATTAATTAATATCTTCAAAAATATAAAAAAATTTAAGTAGAATGGCGTAAATTAAAACTTGAAAAAGTGTCTCGCCTCGCCTTGCCTCAGGTGTTCCACCTCACTTTTTAATTATTCTCAAAGCATCCCATAAAACATAATATTCTCAAAGACTTTTCACAAATCATATTATTCAGTGTTTAAAAAAATGCAAACGAGGAGTGTCTCAGGGCAAAGTGTGTGCAAAATGTCTCAGTGCCCATGAAAAAAGGCGATGCACTTAATAGGCGTACGCCTTCTTTTGTGAGGTGTTTCGAGGCGTGTTAAAAATGTGACTTTCATGCCTCGAAGAAGAAGACCTACGCCTACGGGGTGTCTACAAAAAAATAAAATAAAAAATTTTCATAAACCCTAAACAGTGCCGCATGATTTTTGGTGTTGCTCAAAAATTTTGATGCTGAATCTGATGCTGATGTTCTTATGCTTGATATTCTTGGGTTTTCAGCACTGCTCCATATAATCCGACGTCCACGCTAAATCATTCTTGATTTTTTGGTACTGCTCCATATGATATGACACCTACGTAATATAATATTAATTTTTTGGCATTGCTCCATAAGTATATTTTTAATTTTTTTAAATATAAAGTTATATATTTATAGTTATACATAATTACATATAGTTATACGTAGTAACAGTATATATATTTGTAAATACTTATCCATCTTAATATAAATAATTATATGTATTTTTTAACATATAGATTATAGTTATATATGTAAAAACGTAAATTATAGATATAATATATATAATTATAAATATTTATACACGTAGTTAATTAGCTATTTATAGTTATACATATAATTATAATTAATTATATATAATAAAACATATGGGTATTCAAATAATTATACATATAATATATATAGATATGAAGATAGTTGCATATTAATGTATTTTGTATAAAATTATAAATAGGTATATATATTTAAATATATAGTTATGTTTATGTATAGTATAAAAAATAATGATATATAGAATTATAGATATATAGTTTTGTATATAGTTAATATATAGTCGTATATCTATATATAGTTAAGGTATAGAATATAGATAAATAATTCAAATAATTTATGAACAAAGTAGTATCATCTTAAAAAATATATATGAATACTCATATAGACATATAGTATCATTCATAATCAATTCAAGTAATTTAAATTCTCATTTTAATTTTTTAAATTCTTTTCGATTACATCTCATTATAATTTTTTAGTCAATTTATTATTATATAAAAATGTGAATAATTGAATATTATTATTAGTATTTTTTTAGGATTAGTTCCTCTGATTCGAAAAATTCAAGAAAATATTGTGTGAAAATATGTTATTAAAATTTCTGAGAAGTAATATTTGAGATGTAAATTTGCAATCAAAGACACGAGGAAGGGGTGAATAAACTCAAGCATCACTTAGTTGGAACTCATCATAGTATGAATTATGTCCCAAAGTTAGTGAAGATATTAGATTGAAATGCAGGGAGACATTCACTAATTTTAAGGATTAAAAATGAAAAGAAATGAATTGCTCCAAGAAATTAGTATGGGTTCAATTTTAATGAATATGAGTGCCTTATTCAAAACAAAATGTGTTTTAAAGAATGAGAGTGGGAGTGGGAGTTGGAGTGGGGGACTTATTCCTAGGTGATCAATTGATAAATTTATCATTTCACAAACTAATCAAAGTATTTTGAATTCAAGGTGAAAGCAAGCAAAATTAAAGAAAATGTTTAGAAAAATTAGTAGGTTTATTTATTCAAAAGGTCTCCTATTTAACACTATGAATGATTCTTATTGGATTCTTATGATGAATGTTTTTATAAAGTTTAGGTATGAATTTAAGCCTCCATCTATACACGAATTAAGTCATGAATTTTTAAAGAAGAGGTAAATAACATAAATATCATTATGAAAGATCACAAAAAAGTTTGGAAACAATATGAATGTTTAATTATGTCAGATGGTTCGACAAATTAAAAGAGTAGGTGTATTATCAATTTTTTTGTAAATAGTCTTGCTGGTACTTGATTTATAAAATTAATCGATATTTTTGATACAATAAAAATGAGGAATTGATGTTCAAATATCTTGATGACGTGGTTGAAAAAATTGAGAAGAGAATGTTCAAATATAAGATTAAGTTACTATTTTAATCTTCAATTACGATATGGGGATAAGTTCTTTAATATTGATGAGGTGGGGAAGATATTATTTGAATGCTTGGATAGGATGTTGGATTATAAAGAATATTTAAAAGCTGATATTCAGTTTGACTCATTTGATCAAACAATGGGTGAATTTGGGACTCGTATTGTAATTAATTCTCGAACATTAAGAAGTCCTACAAGTTGGTGGATGCGTTTTGAGGGTTCAATTTCATAGTTACAGAAATTTGCTATTCGATTCATTAACCTTACTTATAGTGCTTCGGGATGTGAAAGAAATTGGAATACATTTGAATCGGTAATATTTTTATTTTTGTAAATTTTTATATATTTATTTTTATTTCAATGTTTGAGAATTTTATTTCATTTAACACAATTTTTTTTTATTTTATTATTTGTAGATACATACAAGAAAAAGAAATAGACTTAACATCAAAGATTAAATGCTTTAGTGTATGTAAGGTACAACGCTAGATTGAGAGAATGACGTATACAAAGAAAACTAAATGTTGATCTGATTTTGATAGAGAAAATTAATTCGGATGATGAGTGGGTTGCAAAGAAAGAAAATTCTCTCCTCCTCATTGATCTTTGTTGGTCTCGGGATGATGAGTTATTCATTGTTGATGCTATTAGAATTGTGTTATTCAACTCCCAATAAACTTAAATATCATTGGATCAAATAATTTATTCACATTCCTACAAAAGGAAACTTAATGAAATATCGAGTAAGTACACAAATATTGAAGACATAAATTTGATTAAATTTAATAAAAATTTATAATATTTATATCTAATTAATAATTTATATTTTTACTAGGTACAAGCAAAGATAAAGGCAAAGATAAATAATTTAATTTGACACCAATCGATGATGATGAAGATTTATTGAAATAAGGATATATGATAGTGGACATTTTCATACTTTTGATATATTGGATGAGAATGATGATATTCTCGAAGAGGAAAATTTAATTTGAAACAATTTATTTTTGTTCTTATTTTATGATTTTATTATGATTTTTTCTAAAAGTTATAAATTAATATGTTTTTTTATAATTCTAATAAATTATTTTATTGTTTTATTTATGATATTATACATATATATATATATATATATATATATATATTATAATATTAATTAATTATATATTGTTATTCTCAAAAAATCTACGCCTCGTTGTCTTGAGGCTTACGTCTCATCTCACGAACATAAAAATGTCTTGCCTTATACTTTTATCTTTTAAAACTTTGATATTATTTTCAAAATCTATAATCTTCCTCCGCATACACTTGAAAACTATAAATAATATATTTGCTTTATCAGAATTTTGAATGCTTAATTGTTGAAATTCAATTATTTAATTGAGAATTTTAAATATTTATGATAATAAGAAATATTAATGATATTTAATTTTTATATTTGATTTATTTTATTTGATTGTATTTTATTAATAGATAATATTAAGGATATATATATATATATATTAGATTGAGCATCTCTCACAAATAAAATCAGTGTCTCAATTGTTCCTTGTGCCTCAATGCCTCAAAATTTTTGATTCTCAATATGCTTGGTCCCTTAAATAACTATGATTAAGTCATTACATAAAAAATAGATTCATTAATACTAATCATTTCGAACATTTACAAAAATTTACAACAATCTTAAAACATAAATAATCTAATGATAATTATTTCAGATTAAATAATATTTTTAACTAAGTCATCACAAAACAAATAGAGTAAACTATTTTAACTAATTGTTATTATTATCCTCATCTAATATAATTTTTGTGGCAAAATTTATATTTTAAATACTTAGAAATTTAATAATATACTTTCCAATGATTTTGGTTTTGAAAATTTTGAATTGTAGGAATTTATTCTAAAAAAAGTATTAATAATATTAAAATTTTTATATAATAATATAATTGACTAAAAAATTAATAAGACATGATTGAATTGAAATTTAATCTTCAAACTTATGATTTTAAAAAAAATGAAAAAAAAATAAAATAATTAAGCATATTGTTTTTTTAGAGGAATTTAAATATTATATACATGAATTTAATTGGAATTGAAAATAAAATATAAAAAATTTATGTAGAATTTAAAATTAAACAAAAAAAATTAAATAGAATAAAATTAACTATCATAAATTTAACTAAAATGATTTGGGCTAAAATGTTTAGAAAATTTATTAGAATATTTTAAAATAGAAATAAAATTAAGAGACAATTAAAGGAGCATGATTATCGACTGAGATTAAGTGGGTCTCTAATTCTTTTTAAATAATTTTCAACAAAAAATATAAATTTGATAATGAGATAAATAAGTAAATGTGAGAAACATGGTAGTCGTATGAGAAATATTCTCAATCTATGTTTTTCAAAGTTTTCAATCTAGTTGTTGTTTGAAGGATTGTTTAAAACTTTTTTTTTTATCTTATTTTTATTGATGTCCACATAAGATCCCACAAAAGCATATATCTTCTTCCTTGTTGTGTAAAAGATGCAAATAATGTGCATCTCGATGATGTTTCACTGTTGAAGGTGTGCATCTTTCTAGAGTAATTTTTTTTTTATCAAATGCCTCTAAGGCATTTTTGGCATGTCTAGCCTTGATTCATGCGTCAAGGTATGCTTGGAAAATACCTTAGAAAACTTTAATTTTTAAAAGTAAAAAAAATATATATAAATAATTAAATATAATATTTTTTGAGAGGAATATAAAAATTATATACATGAATTATAATTGCAATTTAAAAATAAAATATAAAAATTTTGGTAGAATTTAAAATTAAATTAGAAAAAAAAAATTATTTAGGAGAAATTTACTTATGATAAATTTAACCAAAATGATTTTAATCAAAATTATTTAAACTAATTTTAACTAATTTATCATAATATTTTCAAAAAAAAAAAAGAACAAAAAAATTTGGATGAAGAGAGAAGCTGAGGAACATGATTATTGGCTGAGACAGAGAGAGTCAAATGGGTCTCCTATATTAACCAAAGTATTGTTTAACAAAAAAATATAAATTAGATGAAGAATTATTTAAGGGAATGTGATAAAAACATAACAATCATTTGAGAGCTAGACAATGTGGTTAAGAGAGATAATGAGGGGCAAGTCATTAGATGAAAGAGATTAAAAGAGATTAATAGGACATCATGAAGAGAGATGAGATGAAAACAGAGGAGAATGCGATATATATGGATTGAGATGAGATCAGAGATAAAGAAGTGATCGAGTTGTTAGTCTTTCTAGAGGATGAGCAATTAGTTGTTGCTTGATGTAGGATTCCATTTTATAACTTTTCTTTCAAATTGTGTTTGCTAGAGTTTTTAATTGAGATGTTGCCTTAGAGATTTTTGTTTTTTTTTTAAATTTTGTTGATGGCCACATATGCTCTCACAAAAATGTATGTGTCCTTTTTGTGTGTGCATAAGGCATGATCAAAGTCTACCTCAATCATACCTCATTAGTAAATGAATGTGTGAATCTCCAATTTAGTATTTTATGAGCATACAGAGTTTTAAAGATAAATTTTTATTTTAGGAAGAAGATTCGGGAAATGATAATTATCATAATTTATATTCATATAACAAATCAACTAGCTGATAGATTTATAAAGGTGATAATTTACTTGGTTTTTTTTTTTAATTTAGTATTTTAGTATTTACGCAATAATTTGATGTAAAGAAATGCAATAGTTTATATATATATATATATATATATATATAGTTAGAATTCTATCTGTGAGTTGCTAAAATTATTTATTGTTGCTTATTTATGGAAGAGTAAATAATTCTCATCTTGTATGTCTGAAGTGAAGAAGTATTGTATTTTTTTTAATAATTTTTTTTAATAATTTTATTATATTGTGAGCATTCTTTCTGTTTGTTGCTTAAATTATTTCTTGTTGCCTATTTATGGAAGAGTAGATAATTCTCATCTTGTATGTCTGAGGTTGTATATGTGTATCTTTTATAGAGAATTTCATAATATGTTCTATATTTTTCATAGTATGATTGTAATACTTAATCTATGAGTTGTTTTACTCACGTTATTGAATGCTATTGATATCAATTTGGAAATTCTACTATATTCTTATATATAATTTTACATTAAAATATTTTGCATGATTACCAAATTATTAATTTTAAATGATAATATTTATTATTTTAAATGTGTATGTTAGGGATTTGTTAGAGAAATTCTCATTATCCACTTATGTGTTCTAGCACTTTATCTTTTATTATATTGTCACACTTTATAGGATACATATTTTTTCATAGTTTATTTTCTAACATGAAATAAGCATATTTGTGTTGTACTCACAAGTCTTATAAAATTATAGGATAAAAAGTTTCAAGCCTTTTATTATATATTCACAATTTCTTCTTGCACAATCTTTCATTCCAAGCAAGGTGGCTTTAATAAGATTCTTCTTTCACACATCACATGTAAAGTGTGCATTTTCTTGTATAGCACAATTCTTTTCTTATGACAAATAGTTTGGGGTCTTTATAATTTTTTTTTTTAAATATATATATATTTTTTCATTGAGGTACTCCAAGATCAGAATACATTACTCAACTGAATTTTTAATCGATGGTATTAATCATTTAAAAATGGTGAGTTAAGTGAAATGAAAGATTTTATGTGAAAATATACATGTTCATAGTTAATAACGGCATGTCATGTAACCTTGCCCTGTGATAGATGATATACCTTCAACAAAGTGCTCCTTGCATAAGTGCTCGGGGAGAGGTGTCTCTTGAGAAGAGGTGCACCTTGCCCCTCTACATGTTCTAGATTGTTGGAATATGCAGTTCCCTAATATTTTTTTTTCAAAAAATCTCATAATGCTAAGAATTCACATAGGATTAACATTGAGGTGTCGACCAGGCTAGGTTGGTCCGGCCTAGCATGAGGCACGGCACGATTTGGTTATGCCTGTCCTGGCATGACATGAGAATTTTTCATGCCCGTGCAGTGACGAGGCCAATCGGGCCTCGTGCCGTGCCTAGTTTGATACTGGTACCGTGGCCCGTTGGCATGGTACCTCGGCACAACCCGAGAAGCCACCCTAGCGGCAGAAGCTGAGCTCGACTGTTCTGGAAACCACTTGGGCTTGGGTTCGATTCCACCCCCTCCACCCGCCCTGCCGGCCTACCCCCAATTTCCAATGGTTTGAAATTTAAAAAAAATAAAAATTTTTGAATTTTTGCAGTTGGATTTCACTCCAACGGCTATGGGGCAAAATCCGACGGCCCACATGATTTTTCCCCAAAAAAATCAATAAAAAATTAATAAAAATACAAAAATATATATATATTTAAAATTTCATAATTATATTCTATAAAAGCCCTCCCTCTCTCTAATGTATATGTTTTTAAAAAATATTAATTATCACACTCTTTCAAATCTATCTTCTAATATTCTCTCTCGGGATTTTGGCTTGCTTTTCGGGACTCTTAACCCAAGTTCGGCTTTGGAAGTTGGAATCTTGGTGTGGTACACGTGCTTTATCTTTATACTACTTTACGAGTATTTTTATTTTTTTTTAATTATTTAACTAAAACTCTTAATTTAACATAATAATAAATATTTAAAAATAATTAGTTTTTTACTCTCTCTCTCTCTCTCTCTTTCTCTTTACTCTTTACTCTTTAATCTATCCTCTTGTCTAAAAAAAATCAAAAAAAATAACTGATACTAATAAAATTAATTTAAATTTAGAAAATAAAAATCTTACACAAAGGTTCAAGGCTACTAAAATTTTTGTTTTTTCGGTTATCTCAACTCAAACATCTAAAAAATAAAAAACTATGTGGATTTCTGTAGTTTGGACTTATTTTAATATAATAAAACAAAAAAATATTAGTGGTGAGGAAAAAAAAATGATATAATATAAATATTATAAGAAAATTTTTACCCATAAGAGTGTATTTGGGACTGGGTACCTTAGAAGGCTTGTTGAAATATGCACCAAAAAATATGGTACTTTAGATCATATGCAAAACTAATTTAGCAATATATTTTTTGAGGCTGGATTCAGTCCAGTCTCAAAGTTTACCCCATTCATTAGCTCAGAGAGTTGGGTAGAGAAGGCATGACCAAATTTATCACCTTGATGGGTCTTCCAATCAGATTTTTGGAAGATTTAAGGGTAGTGAGTATAATGCAGACATATTTTCAGCCTACTTATCGTAGGATTCATAGGTTTACATACAAGAATGACATGCTAAAATTTTATAAGTTAGAAAAATAAATAAAAATTAATGAATTTATGACATATAGTGGAGTGATGTCTGTGATGTCCGATATCTAGACTAGTTATGATGATTTATTATATGCATGTCTCATCGCCTACTATGTAGATTCTAAATTGACTATGAATTAAAAAAATTTTAGAATTCTATGAGATTCTCTATTCTCATGATGATCTTGTCATTTTTGAGTAATTGATGAAAATCTTTAAAGAATATAAAATTTAAAATAAAATTTTTCGTATCACATTTGATAACGAATCTGATAATGGATTAGCGATTAATATATTTGTTAGGAATATTAGAGACGCACCATTAGGAGAGATATTTCATGTCAGATGCATATGTAACGTAATTAACCTGATTGTTCAAGCGTGTATGAAGGTGTGTTCCCCCACTTTGGATAATATACGTAATACACTAAAATATATTCGTACTCCTCGCATACAACAAGAGTTTGGTAGTCTCTGTATGTCTGCGAATCTTAAGAAAAAGAAATTTCAATCGGATGTGAGACATCGTTGGAATTACACGTACATGATCTTGGAATCATGTGTTGGGTACGAACACATGATATCCGACTACGTCAATAGTAAGTGTGACAAACTTATTATTGACGACACTAACTGGGCTTCAGGAATTTCATAAATAAAATTCCTGAAGATTTTTTATGACAACTAATTTACCTCTTTTGTGTTTCCGATGTCGACGATGGAAAATGATTCGTGATATTTTTTAAGGGTAAATTAGTAATTTTCCTTTATCGCTATTGTTTAGCGTTTTCAGTATTCCACGATAAGTAGATCTTGATCTAATAAAAAATTTCAACAGAATTTAACTTAAAATTTTAATCAATCAGCTCCAAATATTTTTTATCAAACGCACTTAAATTTTTAATCCATTGAAAATTTTAATTTTAAGTCGGCTGAATTTTTTAAGTGCGTTATCGAACAATACCTAAACAAAAAAGAAATTCAAAAGAAAACCAGCCAAAATGAAATTCTGCCTTCAAATAAAAACTCTTTGGGAAAATAAAATTCTGCCTTCAAATTGAAATCCTAATTTGGGGTACACAGCAATTATGACACCCCCAAAGGCCTAATCTGCACATACCCAGGGGTGCTTCTTCCCACATAATGTTGCCCAAAACAACACACCGTAACATCGGTTAGCCGAAATCATGATGCCCACACTGCACAATGACGTTTTTGGTACCACACATGACATCGAAGAGTGGGCATTGATACCCATATCACATTGTAGATGTGCAATGATGACCATGGCAGTGCATAGTATTTTACATAGTTACACACATAGTCGGGTGCATTGTGCTGGTATAGTGCGCATGCTCTTCCTCTACAAACCCTAAAGTTTGTACCCCTCTAGGTTTTTGACTTTCATACAATGTAAAATACTAAACCATACATCTAAAACAAACATCCAAGCCACTCAATAAATCTCATACACATGTTGATCTTATATAATGATCAATGAATTGAGATAATTTATATGTTGGGTGTTCTTATTAATAATAAAAAAAATGTAAAACATAAATAAATTGTAACAATTATATTTTCCCTAATGATTTTCTCATTAATGTGTATTTTGTTATCAAATAAAAAAATATAAATTAGTGATGATATTTTGAATATTATAATTATATATATATGTATTATGATTATTGGTTTAGTAGTATAAAAAAACTTAAGTTATTTTTCCACTCTTTCATTTAATCTCTCTCTACTAATTATATGCTTTCAGTATGAACATTAATAATTAGTTAAATTGAAGATTTTGAAGTCTAACATCAAATCAATAATTTTTATTAATCGAAATATAATAGTTAGGAAAATATTTTAGAGTTTTATATTTAACACATTATGTGAGTATTGAAATAGACCCATTCTATCCAATTCAATTAGATGTTTGTGGATTTTGTAGGACAATCATGCATGATAATTCAAAATATTTTATTATTTTTGATGATTATACTAGATACATATCGATGTTTATTTAAAAAAAATCTCAAATTTTAACTATTTTTATGAAATTTTATGAAAGGGTAAATAAATAATTTGATTGTAGCATTAATATCAAAAAGTGATAATATTTTAAAACATACTTATTATTAATTTTTTTTTTTTTGATTTTTTGATGAATATGATATGATTTATTAAATATCATGTATTGATATTCTTACACATAATGAGATAATTGGAAGAAAAAATTATTGACGGAAAAAACTATAATATTTCTATTACATAGAAATATTACTAGATTTTTTTTTGGGGGAATCAATATTAATTGTTAACTTCCTAATTAATCAAATATCATTTTTATTCTCTCGTCACATCTCATATCACATTTTGTATTTAAGAGAATTTTTTTTTGTATTTTACCCAAGAATTTTGGGTATCAATATTTTTATTTAGGATTTATTTTCAAGTAGAGAGAATCTCTTATGCTATCAAGTGTGCTTTCTTTGAACATGTGTTCCATATCTTCAGACATCATAGTGATGGGGTTATTTCTTCGTAGAGTGAAAATGGACCTTGATATTTGCACATGATATCATCAGTATAGATGATCTTGAGGAAAGTAGTGAGACATCTCCTAGTGGCTCATCTGACCAAGACTTTGTTGGGGTTATTGGTAGTGTGAGTCAGGAGGAGAACCCAATGAGAGTGTCTCATAGAATACAAGGTATGAGTCTTCCCAAGAGGGGGAGATAATAGTTGGGAGACTTGATGATCTAAACCTAAAGTTATATGCTAGCCTGATATGTTTATGGCTTTCTCCAGGCATGGCATTAGTCACATCAATTGACTTGCTTCAGAGTATCAGCTTGAATTTTTTGATTACTTTATGAAATGAATCAAATTAGGTTTTTACTCCGTAATTATTTTCATAAGTATTTTCTTATCCTTGTTTTAAATATTATTTATTTTATTTTTTTATGTTCTCTTAATAACTATAATATTTTTGATATTTTTTTTGAGGTACTTAGTTATCAAGAATGATAACATACTATATTGGATGAAAAAAATATAATTATTTTTAATCATACATGAAAACTTGTTTTGAAATTTTCATATAAGTTGATAGTGAGACAAAGGTAAGTGTACATAGTGAAAATTAAATATTAAGGAAGGTTGGTCAGTTTAATGTAAGGTTGGCAGCTAGTGGATTTACATACTCATAATATGAATTATTGATATACTTTTTCTGAGATAATTAATATGATTTTTATTAGATTGTTTTTTTTTTTGTTCTTCTTTTTACATGTGAATCGTATATTAGTTATACGTGAAAAAATATTTTTTTTTTTATAATTTTGAGGAATAAGTATTTATGTAGAAGCCACTAGGGTTTTTGTTCTGCTTTTTAGCATTTCATTATTTATTATTTTTGTTATAAAGAGATGTGTTTGATTATTTTGTTTCTATTGACATGAATCATGGGGAAGATATGTTATGTTAGTAGGGGTAGAAAATGGGTTGGGTGAGCTTGGTAAAACCTATGACATGGTTTTAATTCATCGGCATAGGCACGACACAACACACTAGGAGTCATGTCTAGTAGCTCTTGTTCCACACAAGCTCACATACCAAAAAATTTTTGGCACATGTTGAGCGGGCTAAATTAGGCCTATTTACATTTGGCATGTAATTATCACGTGTCTAAAAATTAAAATTTTCAAATTAGGGTTTCATGTATCTCACATGCCCTTAACTGCAATAATTCAATTGAAATTTAAATTGGGTTGGGTTTTGACCAATGCTGATACAACCTAATTAAATAAGTTTAAGATAAGTCGTTGCCTACTACGTCTTGAGCCCATATGACATGGCAAGTGGCTACACATGACATGATAATTTTTTTTTTAAACATGTGAATCCATGCCTAATCGCTGGATTTTAACTTAGCTAGTCTTGGAGAGAATCTAATGGATAAAAAGATTTTTTTAATTCATAATTATCAATCAAGTTTTATTTAAATTATTTGAGATCAATTGCATTAATTTTTTTTTTTTGTAATCAATTATGTTAAAAATTATATATACTCTTAATTATTTAGTTGTTAAATACTAATTTATAATTTTTATTAAATTTTTCTAGGCTTGCTTCTAGTTGTTTTTTCTCACTCTTATGATGTATCAGAATTATTATAATTTTTATTCTAATAATTTTATTTGTAATTTTATTATTTTTAGTTTTAAAAGATATATATCTTATTATTCTAATCTCTATTATACTCATCCTTTGAATTTGTTAGTTTATGGTTGAATAATATTTATTTTCATCATGACTAGTCGTATAGTTATCTGTTGAAATATAAAAATATAATTATAAATAATAATTCTTAAAAAAATTTTATAAATAGGTATTTGATATTTTTTTATTTTTCATATCAACAAAAATTTTCTTCTATCTTCTCTTTTACTGTAATTTTATTTCTCTCTAGATTTAAATTTGTAGACTTTTATTATATTTAAATTATATTATTTTTATAAATATTTATATTTTATAATTGGTTTAAGTGTCCATTTAATATGGGGAATAATGGTACACATCCACGAAATTGTGGTAGTTGGTAGTGAGTCTATAAATTTATAAGGTATGTAGCTATTAATTCATTTTTTTTTTATTTTAAATACTAGAAATCAATTTTAAAAAATTCTTTTATATATCTACTTCTCTAAAAAATTTAAAATATTAACTAGTGATTATAATAAAAATAAAACTAACATTATAAATAAATTTGATATAGATAACAGCAATTCGACTTAAAAAAAAATTGAGATAGGTTTGTTTCCTACTCTTAAGTTGGTCAAGACAAAAAATCTAGATTACATAAATGAATTTCTCAAGTTTAAATTTTTTTATAATAAGTAAAAATAAAAATTTTAGATAAATAGAATTATTGAATTTAGATCAATTTAATATACATTGTCTCTTTCATTTATCATTTAGAGTATGCTAGAAAATGTATCTCTAGGTTAATTGCTGGTGGGTCTTTCATTACAATTTGTGGATGATCCAATATTAATTTATTATATGAAAAAATATATCAAACCAACTTATTATAAGATATATAGGTCGACACGTAGTACTAATGTAATAAAAAGTTATAGGTTTTTATAATTATTAATAATTAATAAGCTTAAAAAATATACTGAAATGTTATTGGTGAAGAATTATATGAGGGTGTGTTATTGGTGAAGAATTATACTGAAATGTTATAGATTTTTTTTAAAATTCAGACTCAAGCTCAAGTTCGGCTCGAGCTCATCAAGTTCGAGCTCGGCTCGGGCTTGTTTGTTTAAAGCTCGTTTGATGTTAGCTCGGGCTCGTTCATTTGTGAGCTCGATTATAAGCTCGTTTGCAAGCTCGGTAATGAGTTTGTTTGTGAGCATGCTTGCGAGCTTGGTAAGGAGTTCATTTGTGAGCTCGGTAAGTAGTTCGTTCGTGAGTCGTTCGGCTTCGTTTGCGAGCCTGTTCGCGAGCTGGCAAATCAGTCTGTTTTGCAAATTTTTACGAGCCGAACTTAAGAAAGCTTAGGTTCATTTTGTTTAACTCATGAGACTAGAAATAGAGTTTGAGCTCGACTCATTTAACTTAACAAGCAAATTCAAACGAACTCTTACTGATCCGAGCTCCGAATGAATCACGAACTATTTGGTTCGGGTACGCCCCTACATGCCGGTGGAATGAGCATGTGGCCCGTGCCTAGCAGTCCGTGACACATATGAGATGAATTTTTGTGATATTTTTTTATGGGATGTTATATGTATTATATAGTACATTTACTTGCAGCTAATGGTGTTAAGCAATCCAATAGGGGTTGTTGTTTCTATGCTTCCATCTCGTCATATCTATTAGTTAAAACCATGAATCATTATTAATCAAGTTTGTGCCATGAAATTTTTGTTGCCTGTTGAGATCCAGAGTCACATGAGACTTCATTTTTTATTTTTTTATTTTATTTTTAATGCTTAAAGTTTGTTGTGGAGAAGCTTCTTGAGGGTGCATCAACTATGTGGTGGTAGGCAAAGATAATAACTGCATGATTGTTCACTTTTAGGTTGGAGACCATTTAAATGGCTGACAGCGGTGGTGCTGTGGCAGAAACTTGCCAGAGTGTCAGAAAATTTCGTTCCAAGTGGGATCTGAAGCAGGATGCTCCATTTCCACTGGAAAATGGGCTGGCCAATCCTTGTTCAGGAAATGCTAGCCTAGCTGGTAATGATAATGGAGAAAAAATTTCTGCTTCTCCAAAATCACCTAGCGTGAGCTCTCAGCAGGAGAGGTGGTCTCGCGTAGAACCCTCGCCTAGAGGAAGGGCCTTTCACAGGGCTGATGGCGTTGCCGAAGATGATGCCAGAGGTTCTAGGGAACTCTCCAGGTGGGATGAAGGTGATGGCTATGAAAGGAAAATGTCTCCCGGTCTTGACGGATGGAGACATCAAAGCTCCCGCCACTCCCCTAGAAAGGAATCAAAAAGACGAAGAAGGTATTTTAGCTGATTGTAGTATGTAAATGGCAAACTATGATTTGATCTTGTACTCTTTTTTTTTTTTTTTTTTTTTAAATAAAAATTTGTGCTTTGGTGCGACGACGAGCATTCTTAGCCCCTACTTCAATTTACTTTGTTTAATCTAGACATGTTATATCGTGCTTTCACATTTGAACATAAAAAGGATGATAGCACAACAAGTCCACCGCGCCCATCTTGGAGGATAAAAAAGATAGCACAACTGAGACTTCTTCAAGGTGTTCGTAAAAATGTTTGCTGGATGCTTTGCTGTCTGAATGTACGTTATAGTAACGATCTCATGTTTAGTCTTCTCCTCGAGAAAAAGTATAGGTATCCTCGATGTGATTCGTTCGCTCGTGGTGCACCACACTAGAGGCTACGTGGCTTGTTGCCCGACTTTCATAGTAAAGAGCTGCGAGAGAAGAAAGTGCATAATTGATCTTCTCATTGCTTGGAACTCTACCACCCCAGTGCCAGATCTTAAAATAACTATATTTTTTTCTTATCTTTTCATGAGATGATTGTTGATACCCAACTCGAATCTGAATACTCGACCGACTCTAGGTGTTCGTCATCACTGAAAGAGATCTTAATTTCTGTAGACTTTCTCAGAGTCTTACGATTCTATAGATAAATATCAGCAGAAGGAAAGATTAAATTATAGTTGAATCTTCTAGAAAGACAGCTCGGATAATAATATAACATGATAATTTGGAATAACAATAAAGAATTAAACTGGATACTATCATATCCAATAATTTTTTAATATTTGTTATTTTAATATTTTAGAACAGGGACATGCTATATAGAATAAAATATGATTATTAGCGAAGTGACTCCCTGTTCTTGTGTCTGTAATCTAAGAGTCTGAAGTGAGAGTACGGGTGAAATAACCAATGATACCTAAAAGAAAGAAAAATATGTATTATTGTTTTGAAAAAAAAAAAAATTGTATATTTCATTCTAGTAAGTGTGATATTAGATGAAGTCTGTGAGGAAATTATAATAATTTTAATAATTCTATTAAATTCTTGGCTTTATTTCTGATTATAATGTCTCTTTGTTGTCTTTGGTGCGTCTCATCCTCTTGTAGCGGACATACTGAACTCTTGTTCTCCTCAATCCCAAAAAAAATTATAATTACTCCAGGAATAAGAAATAATTATGCCGAATATTTTTTTATAAATTTATTGAAACCCTAGTTAGGGTTTCCACCCAAAACTCCTCATCGCTTTCCGATGTGAACCGTTGTTCGTCCTCGTGCCACCTAGGGTTATCTGCTCAAAAAACACCACCACACTCCGCATGCCACAACCACGCTCATATGGCATGCAATTGTATTTACCATTATGCCCTCGTTGCTCTTTTCATAAGCTATCATCACTGGAGATCTACCTTGTCTTCTGTCACGCATGGTGGGTGCGCTCATATTACACTTACCATGTTGAATATAATGAAGATACAAAAGGCTAATAGCAGACCGTAAAAATATTGTATATTAAATGTTCTTATACAATAGGAAAAAGTGATTACCACCCGGTAGATTCATGTTTTTCTTGTGTCATTGTGATTTTTGTGTTCTCTTCTTTTTTGCTTTTTTTTTTTTTTTTTTTGGGTTACCTAAGAAGCACGAGCAGTAGCCGGAGCAGAAGCCCAAAGCATGGATCGAGGGGAGAGTCGGGCGCGTATGATCGAAGCAAAAGTAGCTCGGGGTGTGGGCGGTTATGTAAAGACTTCGCAGCCGGAAGCTGCTGGAAAGGCAGACACTGCGAGTTTCTTCACCAAGGTGCCCATCATCATGACGATGATGATAGAGAAAACGACAGGAGATTCACTTCCTCGAGGTATTCCTCTTCCGCGCGGTGCGAAAAGTCTTCCGTGCTGTGCAAGGATTTTCTCAAAGGAAGCTGCAGGAGGGGGGCTTCCTGCAAGTTCACCCACGACGACGCTTACGGCGCATCCGATCGCCCAAATTCAGTGCCGGCAGAGAGGCAGGCGGACAGGAGGAATCGAGACGCAGATCGTGATTGGCATGGCCTTCATGGAGCTGCTGACATTCCCTGCAGGTTCTTTGCCGTGGGTAAATGTAGGAATGGAAGATACTGCAGGTTCTCTCATGGAGATCAAGACCACAGGAACCATGGCCAGAGGTCACAGGACGACAGATGGTCCCGGAGTCAAGACACGGAGGAAGCTCACAAATGGAGCGATCCCAAATGGGGCAACATGAATATCTCCTCAAATGAAGCTCCTTCTGGTGGTGGTGGTGGTGGTGCCTGCCCTAGGAGAGATGATGCTTCTCTTTCAAGAGAGAAGGCTGATAAAGTGCAGAGTGATGAAAGATGGGAGAGCTTTACTACTGGCGCAGAGCACAAGTGGAGTGATGAGAAATGGGCCAGCGCGAATGCTGCTGCTGCTGACGTGAATGCGTCTGCTAGTGGGGCTGCGTGGGGTAAGCTCGGCTCAAAATCTGATGGTCTGCGTGTTTCGCTGGGGAATGGGAGCGCAGTTGGTATCGAGATGGGAGGATTGGCAGATGGGAAGATCCGAGGTGAAGATGGTGGTGGTGGTGGTGGTGATGGCGAGAGTGGTGCTGCTGTGGAAGATGCACGAGTTCAGGTGGAGTCGAAAGAGGCGCCTGTGAGAGAGAGAGGCGGTGAGAATTGGTTTGGTGATATGGAGATGTCTCCTGATTGGAACCCTGTGGCCAAGTCTTCTTCCTCCCAGCCCCACCATGCTGATAGCAGACAGAGACAGCTCGCTGCTCCATCATCATCCATGGTGAAGAATGAGCTCGATCAGCTTGGTGCGGCGAGCTCAGGTGCCTGCGTGCTGCAAAATGTGACCGTGGCTGGAAGCCAAACCCAGCTCCCATTTCAGGAACACGGTGCGTTTAGGCTGCCCTTTCAAGCAGCTGATGGCGTTGCTGCTGGGGAGCGACTCACCCAGCTCAGCACCCTCTCTGCTTCTCTTGCACAGCTGCTTGCAAACGGACAGCAGCTTCCTCAGCTCTACGCCACTCATAATTCCTCTGCCCTGGCTGCTGCTGCCAAGCCAGATTATATCATGACCGAGGAGCCAGAGGAACCTGCAGGGCCCTCTCTGGCGAAGCAGGAGCCATTTCCTGCCATTAATGGTGGATTTCTGCCTGTTCTGCCAGGCTCCGCCCAGCAGAGAGATGAGGAAGATGATGGCAGGTTAGGATCCACCCTGCCTGCTCCTTTGTCTGCTGCCTCCGCCGAGAAGAAGGCAGATGAGAGGAGCAAGAATGAGTCGGGGCTGAATTCGAAGGATGCTAATGGCGATGGGAGTGGCGGCGATGGCTTGAAAAGTAATGAAGCCAGAGCAGCAATCCGTGCTTTCAAGTTTGCGCTTGTCGAGTTCGTCAAAGAGCTGCTGAAGCCCACTTGGAGGGATGGCCATTTGAGTAAAGATGCTTATAAAAACATAGTTAAGAAAGTGGTCGATAAAGTTACCAGTTCGGTGCAAGGTGCTGTTCCTCAGACTGATGAGAAGATCGAACATTATCTGTCATATTCCAAGGCAAAGCTGATGAAACTTGTGCAGGTGACCTCCATTTTTATGTTCTTCGCTGCTTTCGTGGCTTAGTTTCAGGTACTACCCTCTTCTTCTTCTTCTTCGCTCTCCTGGCAGGCATACGTGGAGAAGAACCAGAGAGGATATGTTTAGCGAAGAAGATGATGGGTTCATCTTCCTCTGCGTGTGGATGCGCCATCGTAGTAGCTTCTTCTGTTCTGTATGTATCTGTTTCTGTTGGAGGCTTTTGATTATTTTAATTTAGTTTTCTTTTCAAATCTCCTCCATCTGATGCGAACCTGCCATTTATCTGTCGCTGCTGTCGTCATGGGATCCTTTTCTTTCTCTGTTCTTGATGTTCTTCTGCAAAACTTGAGAAAAAATGCCTGAAGTGCTTCATTTCGGTGGTGATTTTGCTGTTTGTGGGACCAGCTGGCATCTCGTAGAGAATTGTTGGTTGGCATGGTTGGTTGGGCTGGTTTGTGTTGTATGTATGCATGCTGTGGCAGTGGTTGGTTCTAGATTCTAGCCTTGGTTCTTACTTCCTAGATTATATTGGCTGGTAATGTATTTTTTTTTTTATTATAATATTGACGAATATTATTTATGGTTTGAGAATTTTTTTTTTTTTTTTTTTTTTTTGCTCGTTGGCATGCTTGATAAATTATTGATCAGAAAAAAAAAATCAATTTTTATTTTTTATTTTCTTGTAAAATTAAATAATGGTGAGTACTTATTTGATTTTTTTTTTAATTAAAAAAATGATGAGGATATTTTTGTAAAATCATGTCAGGTGTTCTCCCTTGTCATTTTTAACTTATTGTTTAAATATCCAAATATGTGCACATTATTTTAATTTTTTTATTATTAGTAGTAATATTTAAATTGAGATTCAAAAAAGTGAAATTCAGTATTCGAAAGTATGTGTACATTTAAATTTTAAATATATCAGAATTCACTTAATTATTTTTAAAATTGAATCTTATCTAATAATTGGACATTTAAAATTAATCATATTGCACTAAATATTTTATAATACAATTTGTCATTATATCTATTTTTAATTATGATAAGTAATTAGCCTATCATTACGAATTTCTTATTTGTACATATATTTTTTAATTATTCATATTATATTTAATATTTGATAATTGATTATCTTATAAGTTATTATGTTGAATGCATATGTTATATAATATTGATAAGTAATTTCATCAAAGAATGATAAGTCTCATGTTTGAGAGACTCATTGGATACAATTTCTTCATTTTTTTGGGACCAAGTATACCAATATATTAATCTCTTAGAGCATCTCCAACCTACACTCTAATTCTTCATTTTTAGCTATTTTAGCTAGCCAAACACAAAAAATTCTCTCCAACCCATTCTCTATTCCACTCTCTATTACCTAGTTTACTCAAATAGCTCAACAAATGTGGAGAGTCATTTGAGCTCTCTAAATGTTTTCTCTACTTTTTTTTTTACTATATCTCTCTCTATGTATATGTTTGATTTTTTAAAAATTATTGGAAGTTATGTGTAAAATAGAGAGTGTGGTTGGAGTGTATTCTAAAAACTTACTAGCTAAAGTAGTGAATTTAATATTTAAATATAATTTTAGTAGTTATTTTTTAAGTGTGGCTGGAGATGCTCTTACATACCTCATGCTAAAGTCAGAGTCTTGTACACTTGGTACAATCACTTTGCCCATTTAGATATGTTATTATCACATTTTATCCCACTTGTTTACATCACATATAAGTGTGTGTGTGTGTGTGTGTGTGTGTGTGTGTGTGTTAGATATAGAAAGTGTGTTAGAATTAATGAAATATTTTAAGTAATTAACATGTGTGATATAATTTCGTATTAAATCACTTTTTATTGCTTCTTTCTTTTTTTAATGTGTTTATTTTCTTGTGTATGCAAACTATACATCTATAAATGTGTGGATAGTGGAAGTTCTTTTTTTTTTTTGTTTTCTCAATTGCGATCGTGTTCTCCTTTCATCTTCTTCCCTTCCTTCTTTGAAACATTCTTTTTGACTTGCGAAGAACTTGCTATCTTGTATGTATTATAAGTGATTTTTAACATCTGGTTTCGGAGCATTCTAGATCTCCTTTTCTTCTCAATTTTTTGTTTCTCATCCTCCTCTTTTTCAAAAACTCTTCTTTTTTTTTTCAAAATAACTCTGATCTTCATAAAACTAAGTTTTATTGCTCATATCTTTACTTTAAATGACTAGATCTTAAAGATTATAGCCAAATCTAGTAAAAATCAGAGTCTAAGATCATCAAGTGAATGAGATCTTCTTTTTGACCGATCGAGTTCCTGATTTGTTGAAATAAGAGATGTCTTTCTTTACAACTCATTCTGATCTATCTCGATCCCCTTAATTGGAGGGGGAAATTATGACTTCTCGCGTGTTAGAATGAAAACACTCTTCAAGTCACAAATATGTGAGATCTAGTAAAAAATGAGTTCTTTGAATCACAAGGCATCACTGCTCTAGAAGAAGTTGGCAAGCTTTTACTCAAAAAGCAAAAAAATTGGATGCCTAGGTCTTAATGTTCATTCAACAATATGCGAGTAACACCATTGTCCCAAGGATAGTGAGGTCTAATATATCCAAGGAGGCTTGGGACATACTCCAACAATAATTCCAATGAGATAAGAGAGCTAGAATAGTCAATCTCGATTTTGAGAATCTTATATCGAGAGAAGCTGAGCCACTTAACTTCTTCTCTTTAGAGTTTATTGATATGACAAATCAATTGAAACTGAATAGAGAAAACATTCCTGAGAATAGATTGGGTGTAAAAACTACTTAGCAATCTAACTAATAAGTATAATCTTATAGTTACTATAATTGAAAAGAAAAGATCTTGTACAACTTAGTGTGCAAGAATTATTGAGCTTTCTGAAGTCATTTGATTAAAGATTCTTAAGACATGCAGAAGTTTCAATTGAAATTGCCTTCCAGTCAAGATAAACATGCATTCAGTAACTACCAAACCTCGAGAAAACTATTGAAGAAATACAAAAGAAATAAAATTAAGGAAGATAAAGATGGAAAGGTTAGAGTACTATCCTTAGCAACACATTAAACCCCGAAGGTTCTCTTTCTTACTCCTGCAACATATGTAATAAGAATAGTCAATTAGATAAAAACAATTGGCACAGTGAAAATTTACAAAAGATTTGGTCATATTTCAAAAGATTGCAAACTAAAGGAGCTTCGGCAAGCAAGTTGTGCTTAAGAGAAACCCTTAGAGGAAAATATGTTCTTCATCTCAAATTCCTCTGATAATAAGTTAACCAATATGTGATTTCTGGACAATGATTTGTTCAAACTACATGTTTGAAAATAGAAGATTATTTAAAAATAAGACATGGATATTAGTGAAACTACCCAAAAACAAGAATGTTATTGCTGTCAAGTGATTATTCAAACTAAAAAGTCAAACCAGTAACAATGAATTATTTTTTAAACCAAGATTGGTTACAAAATATTTTCTACAACAAGTTGGGATATAATAGCTAGAAACATTTGCACAAGTAAAAATAGTTAGTCTAGTAAAAACCTAGGCTGAATTAAGAGAGTAGTCTTTGTATCAATTAGATATAAAGTCAGCATTCCGTAATGGGAGTCTAAAAGAGGAATTCTAAGTGGATCAACTTTATGGCCTTATAGTGAAAGGTTAAGACTTATGTGTATATAAATTAAATAAAATATTATATGACCTTAAGCAAGCATCATATGTTTGGAATACAGACTATTGTATATAATTTATTTTATGATTATCTGTTTTATATAACCAAATATGTTTATGTTTTAATATTTTCATATAAGTGCAGGAAAGAAAATATTAAAAAGCTGGAAATGCAGCAATAGCATAATAAAGGGGTCCCGCTGACCGGTCAACGGGCCGAAGAAAATTTTGGAGCAGAGCATGACCCGTCCGAGTGATCCAACCTGCCTGTTTCTTCTTCTTTTGAAGCAGAGCATGACCGATCAACAGACTGAAGAAAATTTTGGAGCAGAGCATGGCCCGTTCGAGTGATCCAACCTGTGGTTTGTGTTTGTGCTATGATTTTGTATACTATCTATGTTGTGGATATATATCGTTTGATGTTTCTTCTTCTTTTGAATCTATAAATCACAAACCTTGTAAATGAAATTCCCAACACAAACATTCACTCTCTATTGACTCATAGGTTCATCAGAAGCTTGAATGAACTAATTGTATATTTATTGAAAAAAGTATCTTTAGCATATTGAATGGTGACTATCTATGGAATGATATTTTTTTTCTCAAGTAATAACAAAAATTTGATTGATAAATTTAAAACTAATAAGATAGATAAGTATGAGATGTCTTACTTAGGGCTTCTCCATCATTTCCTTGGAATAGATATAATACAAGATAGTATGGCGTATTCATCATACAAACCAACTACTCCATTAATAACTAATCAGAAATTCAAGGCTTTTGATGGTAGGATAGTTAATGAGGACCTATATAAAAGTCTAATTGAAAACCTTTTGTATGCCTCAGCAACCATACCTGATATTATTTACTCTATAAATATCTTATTTCATTTCATGTATCACTACAACAAAAAACATAATCAAAGATGCTTAAAAACATCATTATATATAATTCATATCGCTTATCGATAGCGTCATCCGCTAGCCTGACATAAAAGTCTTTGCATATAATATCATTTTTTGTAGTGTCGTTGAATCAAACCTTGACACTAAAATAAAGTATCATTGTTTATTATACTAATCTACCATGACACTCAGAAAACGTCATAATTTGTTGTATCAATCTTAAATTATTTGAATACAATGACACTTAGTAAAAGTGTCAAGGAAGATAATGATTTAATTAAATATAAATTTAATAATTATTGTAAATATATTTTCACATGTTATTGTAATACTGCATGCACATAAGAAAAACATTCTTTACAATCCATACCAAGAATAAAGTTATCAAGTACAATGGGGAACTCGGACTTCTTACAATTCAAAAAAAAATATAACACAATTTCAACATTCATTTCTTTAATTATATTCAAAATTTCTGATATATGCAACCCAATTAAGCCTTATCTCCAATAAACTACTTCATGCTAGCCTGACAAAGTTGAAAGTTAATTTCCAAAAAGGGTAACCTACATACAAAAAGATGAACAATAAATAATTACACTTACAGAAAAAAATATATTATAGAGCATTGGAAAAAAAAGGAATGATAACAACATATCATAAAATCATTTATATAACAATTGACATATACGATTAAACAAATTTAACAACAACAAAAACAAAGTTAGTAGTAATGAGTCAAATATAAAGCAAGAGATTTATCAATTATGGCATAATAGTTGATCAAATATTTTAAAATACAAAACAATAATAATTCATTAAAAACATATATGTGTGTAGTGAGTTGAAAGATCTCACAATTTTTTCCATTGCAATCTACAAAAAAAAATATATGGTTTACAACATAAACAAAAGATAATATGATAACAATAAAATTTCAATTGCATATTTAAGTTTTGAATATTTAATAGAAAGTAAGAAGTAATAAACTTGATCTCATTATAAAAATTATCATTATTATCACAATAGTTCATGGACCATTCCAAAGTTGGAAGATCTTCTAACTTGACCAAATAAAAGTTTACCTTTAAACGCCTATGAATCATGCATACAATATACTAACGTAATTCAACCTTTAGAAATTAGAAAAATATAATGAATGTGTAAGGAAAATACTAAAATGTCTTCAAATGATTATGTATAACAATTTATCTTCAGTCATAGTTTGGGTCAAAAGAGATATAAAGTATGAACCTCATCAAAAGTTAATGTTGGAAATGTCAAAATTTGTTCATGCTTCAATACAAAAAGGTGTCCCCAATGCTTTTCAAACCAAGGAAAGTATTAATTGAGTCACCAATATCACTCATTCAGATTGTACTTCATCCAACTCATCTTTGTTGTATGATTTCATCTCATTAAACTATTGAAAAGTAAAGTATTATTTTCATCAATAAAATTGGAAAATAAAAAAACCTGATATATTGAGAACCAACAAATCAACACATACCTTTGTTGTAAGACATCATTGATCGAGAATAATATCTCTCATATATCTCATCACATAGTATCCACATTCAACACTACCTTGTTGTCTTGGGCACTGAATGGAAAATAAAATCATTATATATATATATATATAGTTACTTGCAAGTCATATTGTACTAAGTTTAAAATTAAGCAGAAGACACTAAATCTTTTATTACTCAGTTAATGAGTTATTTACCCCTAATACAACCCAATTAGACTCTCTTTTTGATGATTTATGTTTTTTAAGTGGATGATTTCTTAGAGCCCTGCATGAAAAAAAAAAATTGTGTTACCAACTTTGCTTCTTTCTATAATAAGAAGGGTAAAACTTACATATTAACAATGTCTTTAAGATCATATGATGGTTGATAATTCAAGGAATCAAGATAATAGGCGATCAAAGTCCTTATGTCAAGTACCACCAATACTCAATGATAACTACAAAATTAACATTAGTGTAACAACATAACATTTATAATTTGATAAATATGCATACTTATAATCTCACTTATGTTTAATAACTTGCCCTGGGTTATATGGAATAAAAACAAAATCAGCATTATTTGCATTCATCAATAGATTAGTTATAACCCTTGACCTATATTTCTTGCTTGCTTCTCTCAATCCAGCTTTGGAAACCAAGGTTGGATTTACAAAAATAAATCGCTCTGCCTCTTTAGCATCAACCATATTTTTATGCAAGTGCATGATTTAATTTCACACAAAATAAGATAGTTAATTTAACTAATATTAAATACAATTCTCATTATGAAAAATTAAAGCATAAATAAGATAGTTAATATATATGAAAAACATATTAAATGTTTCTCTTACCATATATAGAACATAAGGCAATTAGATAACACCTCTGTTGCTGATATTATGATATCCATATCTTCTTTCATGAGGAAGGTCTTAAAAGACTCTCCAAAAACCTCCTCTATGATTTCTACTGCATGTATCATCTCATTCTTTAACAAAAGCCCAACTAATGCAGCAAAGTTCTTGATATCTACAGGGTTCTCATCATTAAAACTCAATGTTCTCTCTTGATTACTCTGTTTCTTAAATTTCTTTGAATCCTATCAAACATAAAATATCATAGTATATATAAGAATTGTCCTAGATAAAATTGTTTTTTAATTATTAACAAGAAATTTTTTATTTTAAAAAAAAACACATACCTGGATGCGATGAGTAGTAAGAATGACTAATTGGGCATGCCATAAAAATTGATGCCCAATAGCATCTCCAATAGTAGTAATTTGGCTTGGAATAGGTATAGGAAGTAATGCATTTGGATCATAAGAAACATCCACAGCAACAAGGAAGTTAGCACCACATTCAAATACCATAGTTCCAGCTGCAACTACATTTTCCTTTGTCCCTATGGCTAATTAACAATTCCTTACCTGTAAAATGAAACAATATTGTTTAGTTATATGCAATCATCTAAAGTTGATAATTTCTATTTAGGAAAGAATTAGTTAGACACAATTGAGTTATCATAACTTATTGAGCTTATTAATATGATTTATTATGCTAACTTATATTGTAATATTACTTCTATATTTTCATATTAACTAGGTAAGTTGATATGTAAATTATGAGTTTGTGTTAATCCATTTATATTAAAGAACATAATATGAAATACAACTTACATTGTTTGCTTTTAGCGTTGGTGGAGTGTAGTCTTCTACTCGATGTTTTGGTTGCTCAACACTTTCAGGAAGGACAATATGTTTTTGGAGCATGTTAGAGCTACCAACATCAGATTGAGGTGCGGTGGGTACCATATGAGAGAGTTGGAATAAAATCTTTGCCTCAAACTTTGATTGGTGCTCTTGCGATTCTTTCATAAATTCCCACAAAGCACTATCTGTCATAGAATGAAAATATTGTCGTGGGGTATAATGCTTTCCTTTAGCTCATACGCGACCACTATATCCAGGAGTTCCCAATGCTTTTGTAAGTATGTCATTTCCATTGAAACTCAAACTACTTTCTTATGACTGTTGCAACATCTTATCCTGATACACAATGATATTATAAAATTAAATGACATATTGGTTAATATAAATAAGTTATTAACGTAAATGAAATATTTGTTCCATAACTTATACTTACAATATTCTCCACTACCAGAATGACCACTTCATCATACATGCCTTCTTTTTTCTCAATTGCTTTCTTCCATAATACACTTCTATCAATGACTCTAGTAAAGCTGGTTTATACCTACTTTTACAATATTGCAATATAATATAATGAGTCTCTAGGAAAATTCAACATAAAATAAAAAGTAAAGTAACATCTTTAACTTACCATCTCCTCCTCAAGACCAGCATATCCCTTCCTACTAAGATGATGATTATAAATATGTTTTTTCCTCCTTTCCTTTTGAACTTCTCTAAACTCCTACAAATTTTAATTTATATTAAGTAAAGAAAAAATGAGTATATGCTATGAAAATAATTAGCAATTTATCTGAAATCTTTGAGTCAATCTTTCTTCAAAAAAAATTGTCCAATCTTCATCTTCAATAAAACTGTATTCAACTGGTGGTTTTTTAAAAAGCTCTAGTTGGTCTTTGAATGGAATGATATACTTTGCAGTCAACGTGTCGTTGAAAGATCTAAATCACCTACCAATTATATTCATACAGTTCCTTCTACTTTTACAATCTAATGTAAATGCAGCTTCTAAGTAATGAACATAGTTATTAGTTGTTAAAAAAAAGTTGCAAATAAAATTAGAAAAAGTTTAAAATAGAAAAAAAATACAAGTTTACCTCAATGGAGTCCCACAATTTATTCTTCAATTGCTTAGGTACATGGTGCCAAGTGCTATATCAAATTGGGACCATGGTACGTGCCAATACGCCTAAATAACTTGTGAGATGCACCGGAGCTTGTCCGACATAAACACCATCAACATTATACTTAAATGAAAATTTTATTCCTTTGCTCATATTCTTGTTAATCATAGGCTTTCTTGTTATCCCTCTATATTTATTTCTTGTAGTTGCTTTATCTTGTTGTTCTGTTTCCATACCTATCATAAAAATAAATATAATGTTTAAATAAAAGTACAAAAATAAAAAAAAAATTAAAGAATAAAAAATTAACTAATTAAAGGCATTACCTAATCAGCTGCTTTGCATAAAACATAATAATATTAATTTTTATAATATTCTCAACCTGCCATTAACTAAAATTGAAAGCATAACATTCATCTAATAACAAAGATGAATAAATTAACTAGTAAGCATACATTTAAAATACAAAAAACTATAGATGCATATCAATTCACAAAGCCATAACAAAGATAAAAATTTGATACATTTATGATTTGTTCTCAACCCAAATTCCCTCACAATCATCTCGATTACATATTTGATCAGATTCATCCAGTGCATCAAATAATTCAACTTGTTGCAAAGAAGATATGACTGGATTGTGTTCAATAGAAATGTCCATGGGATCATCATCGTTTGCTCTTTCTGTGAAGTCTTGTTAAGGAGTTGACAAAACTATTGACCATCTTGGATTAAGCTCATCTTGTACATAGAAGACTTTCTTAGCTTGGGAGGCTTATATGAATGGATCTGACTTATGAGTCAATCTGCTAAAGTCAACTAAGGTAAACCCAAGATCATAAACTTTGATTCCATTCTTATTATCAACCCAATCACACTTGAAGACTGTAATTCTGAACATAGTATAATCAAGGTCCCAAATCTCAGTAATAACCCCATAGAAAGAAATTTCCCAAAAAATATGATTTTTATCCTTATCACTAGCAATTTGTATGGTCGTTGATACAATACTAACTCTACTATTTTGGGTAGCTAGTAAATCATCACGCTCATTTGGTATTATATTGACATCCATTGATGACATAACCATTATACTTCATCACATAATGGCTTGGACCATCAGCTATCCATTTAAGGGTTTCAGATACAGGTTCATTATTTCCCAATGCAACTTCAACCTATAGAAATAAGATACAATTATCATTTATATGTTAACCAATAACGAAAATGAAACGGAAAATTTAAGAAACCATTTTAGTACCTTTTGTCGTAACCAAAAGGTAAAAGTACGAGCATGCTTATCCTATAATTACTTTTGCCTTTTTGATTGACGTGAATGTTTCGCTTTCACCCATTGCATCTGCTCTCTATGAGGTCATGTATAAAAATTAAATAATTAGAGTAATATATTATATGTACAACAAATAAAGAAACAAAAAGTTAGTGGTGCTTACTCAATATAAGGTTGGACAATTTATGTATTTTCCAACACATAATGATGTGCTTGTAACCATAAATTGGATTCGGCCTTCATAGTAAGACCTCCAAATATTGGTGTCCCGACTTTGTGGTCAATGTTTGAACTACTAGGAATTCCAATTGTTTCCACATTTGATAAGTATTCTATACAAAACTTGATTCCTTCATCTACAATATAGCATTCAGCAATATAACCTTCAAGTCTAGGACGATTTCGTACATAGCCTTATAACACTTTCTCATAAACCTTTCAAATGAGTACATCCACCTAAAGTAAACTGGTCCACAAAGTCTCACTTCTTTTACAAGATGCACCATGATATCAAAGAATGAAGATGGTATGTACTTTTCAAACAAGCATAATGTCACCACTATCTCATTTTGTAACTCATCTAATGAAGGAACATCAACGACTTTAGTACACAGAGCATTGAAAAATAAACTCAATCTACAAATGGCATTCCTCACATGCTTGGGCAAGATAGAACGTAACAAAACCGGCAAAAATTATTGCATTAATGCATGATAGTCATGAGATTTTAAGCCATTAAGTTTCAAGTCTTCCATTGACACGAGGTTTCGAAGGTTCGAACAATATCCATATGGAACCTTCAATTGTGAAAGTGTTTGGAAAAACACCTTTTCCATTATAGAAAGTGTATAACATGCAGGAGGAAGATATGTTCTCTTCGAATCAAACCTTGGTGCCAATTCGCTCTTTTAGCCCATATTTATAAGATCCAAGCGAGAATTAAGTCCATCCTTTCTCTTACCTGCAATGTTGAGTAATGTACCAATAATACTTTCACAAACATTTTTCTCAATATGCATTACATCCAAATTATGACGAACATGAAGATATTTCCAATACTCAAGATCAAAGAAGATGAACTTCTTTTTCCAACAATTTGTATTGTTGATTTCAAATTTTCCCAGATTAACCTTTTTTTCCCCCAAGAACTACAAATTCCATTGATTTTTTTAATATTTCCTCGCCAGTCAATATTTGTGGAGGTGACTCGAACTCTTATTTTTCATCAAATACTTTCATTTATTTTCTACATGGATGGTTTCTTGGAAGAAATCATCTATGTTCAGTATACGAGTTCTTTTTTCCATGCTTTAACCTACAAGAATATGTTTCTTCTCTACATATTGGACAACCATAATATCATTTAACTTTTCAGCCTAACATGTTTCCATATGCAGGAAAATCATTGATTGTCCATAAAAGAACGACTCTTAATGTAAAGATTTCTTGTTTATGTGCATCATAAACTTGAACTCCGACCTCCCACAATGTTTTTAGATCTTCTATTAGATGTGCTAAATAGACATCAATGTCATTGCTAGGTCATTATGGACCTAAAATTAATAAAGATAACATCTATGTTTCATGCACAACCATGGAGGAATGTTGTAAATTATCATGAGAATGGGCCAACAACTATGTTTACTATTAAATGAACTGTGAGGATTTATGCCATCTACAGAAATTGCAAGTCTCAAGTTTTTAGGTTCATTGGAAAACTCAGGTTATCTGTGATCAACTTGCTTCCATGATGATGAATCTGATGGATGACGCATTTTCTCATCAAAATTTCTTTCTTCAACATGCCATATGAGCTCTTTTGCAATTTTTGATGATTGAAACAATCTTCTAAATCTTGGAATTTGAGGAAAATACCACATTACTTTCGCAGGAACTCCTTTTCTCCTCTTAGATCCTATGATATCTGTCTTCCAACTCGAAGTTCCACGGGTATGACATAAGGATGTATCTTTCAACTCATTCCGATAAAGTACACAATCATTTGGGCATGCATGTATTTTCTCATATTCTATTCCCAAAGAATTTAATATCTTTTTCGATTCATACATCTACAAATGTAATTTATTGTTTAAAGGCAATATTTCTCCAATAATTTGTAAAAGCTCTGAAAAGATATTATCAGACCACCTAAAACGTGCTTTCAAGTTGTATAATTTGATCAAGGCAGACAAGCTTATAAAGTTTCTGCAACCATGATATAATGGTTTTTCAAGATCTTGTAGTAATCTTGCAAACAATTCATGATCATTTTGACAATCATCATGTGCAGCTTGAACCATTTCTATTGTACTACGTTGATCATCAAATTGAAGTCTATCATAATGTTCTGCTCTTATGGAAGGTGGGCCACTTGGAGCTGCCTCTCCATGCCAATACTATGTATGATAACTCTAATCAATTCCAAAGAAAAACAAATGGTCTCGAATCTTTTGAGGAGTATTGAAAATCATATTACCACATTGTAAGCATGGATATTTAATGGAAGTTTTATTTGCAGAATTTTGTATTGCAAATCCAACAAAGCATTCAACTCCATCTTTATATTCATTTGATCTTCGATCCTTTGAGATCCATGAACGATCCATTTTTAAAAAACATATTTTTTCCAATAGCGATCACACTTCAAATGGAAGAACACATCAACATTCAAATGTTATTCGTTTAGCAACCTCTTTTTTATATGATAAAAGAAAATTCAAAAATCAATTGAATAAAATATTAAAATGCATGTCAGATATAAGATAGAAGGGATGAGCATTAATTTTTGTGATAATGTTGAATTTGTTTACATAGACAATATTATTAGAATAATATTTAAACATGAGATAATATTTCTCACAGGTAGTATTATTCTTAGAAAAAAAAATATTTAAACAAAAAAATATCATTTAATTATTCTTTATATTAAAGTAAAATATGAGAAAAGTCAATTTATTAATAAAAAAATATTTTATTCTCCTCCAAATTTTATCCTAGAACTTCCCAACATGCATTCATGTGCATTATAGGTTTTTGTTCCTTTATTTGTTTTTATTTTAACAAAAAATTATATAAATCATTTTTGAGGTAAAAGCTGATTTTCTAATTTATAATAATATAGGCCATTACATAGGGGAAAAGAAAAAATAAGATGATTTTTTTTATCTAAAATGACTAAGGAAAAGAGAATAAATAGTGTAATGAGAAAAGGAAAATTTAATTGGCCATGTATTTTCCTGTTAACTATATTATTTTATTTATTTCTAGCTACTTAAAAATTTTATATTCTATTTACTGGACCCCAAAATCTTATCTTCCTTATTTGTGTAGCTTATTTAAACAAATACTTTGCTTAATTTCTCATTTTCAATAATCAATATTCCCATGTATAAAAGATATATAACATATATGTTCTCTTTTTGATAGTAATAACCTTATTTGTGTATATTATTTTTATAAATACTTTGTTTAATTTCTCATTTCCTATAATTAATATTCCCAGGTATATAATGTACATCTTTTTGTTTTGATAATAATATCCGTCTTTTCTTTCTTTTCTTTTTGGTGAGGAAGAAAGTATTATTCTATTCATACTTCTCAATGTATAGAAATCATTTAAAAAATAGAGTAAAAGTATTTAATTAGGTGAGTATTAATTTACCTGTCATCTATTTCAATACAATATACTAATATATTTTGACTTTGCTGTAATATCTAACATAAAATAAAAAAATATGTGACCTATACGAATTTATAGATATGACATTACATGTCTCTAGGTCCTTAGGCTAATTGATTTTGAAATGGCATAACTATAGAGCACACATTTTTATGAAATATAGTCTCATTTTTTTTCCATACTTTCACAGTCTGAAAAATAGAGGAGGAGAGAACAAATAGAACAACATGTATAAAAATGACACGAGATCAAAAATAAAAAAGAATGGATAATCACCTATTCAAAGCCAACAACAAGAATTGCCCACTCTATATCCCTTATAATTAGCAAATTGGACATTGTAAGAAGAACTGGAGACTTAGCCTAGAAATGGGATATGGAAAATAATTTATTATTACTCTTTGGCAGAATAGTAGCCTAAAAATAGGAAGCAGATAACTCAACTACAACCAAATCACCAACAAACCCAGCACCAACATCACAAAATCTGCATTGATTGAAGGAAACATAACTAATTAAACTTCACAAAATAGCAACACAACACATGATGCCGAATATATGCTGCATAAGCCATGTACAACTATACTTTACTCAGTTCGTAAATCTAAGCCGTGTAGAAACTGATGACAAGAGTAATTGACTACAATTTCTCTCTTTCGATCCCAATATAAACTCTAGTTCAACTTTTTATTTTGTCCTGCCAAGCTATAAAAAATATCCGTATAACAAGGGTAGCTATTAAGCATTATGCATTTTAGTAATATTTCTACTAATTTAACAATAAAGAGCAGCGAGGACCTGTCGTGCAACACGTAAGAATCTATTCACTGAGATCATGTGCGAGAATACACCAACCCTGAGGAAGAAGGATATAACTAAGCAAAGAGAATTCCATCAATGAAGAAATGAAAAAAAAAAGCCATAGAGAAGCAGGCCGAGACTCTTCCATTCGACTCTTCCAGTTTGTTGCCAGTGCCAATTTAAAAGCTATTACATATTTTACAAATAAAAAATACTACCTAATTTGTTCCAATTCAATACATTCATAATTAATATTTTTATATCAAAGACACTTATAATAGTGACAAAGTTTATATTTTTCAGCCCCTTATTAGTATTAACAATTTATTAGTCTTAACAATCTATTAGTCTTAGCAATGACACATCTAGTAAGTGCCATAAAAATATATAACATGTTCCAAATAATGATGTTTTTAGAAAAATTAAATGACATGTCTAATTAATATAATTTATTATACAAACATATATTAATTTTTATCTTTTCCGCTGCAAATTTACAATCCAGTGTGTCTAAGATTCTGCTACAGATTTTTTGTTTATTTATGGAAAGACTTCCTGTTCCCAAACTTGAAGAAGCTGCATAATATTTCACACAAGCAGCATATTATAAGCTGGCAGATGATGCTTACGTTAAAGTCAACTTCTTCAGCAAATGTATGAGGTGCTGTCAAAAGCGGGAGCTATTCAACAAGGGACTCTATTATATTTCCAACTGGAAAGAACATGACACGCAATATTATTACATGAAAAGAGACGAGGGCATAATATAAGAAGCAAAACAGAAAAATTTGGAGGATGCTGCGAAGAAATGCAAAAAGATCAGAATACAAGTTCACAATGTTGAAATAAGTTAACCTCTTCTATTCAAGTGATTAAATGCGTAGTTTTTGAAAAAATTAAAGTGATTAGAAGAGCTGATACAATTAGAAACTTAATGGAGAAACTTACTGGATGCTGCAAAGATCGCCAAGGATATCAGAGGCACTGCTTGAAGCCGAGCAGTTGGAAAATGTCCGAACTATTGGAAGAAGATGCGTGCTAGTAACTAAATGGGGAAACTTCCATATTTGCATTTAATAGCGAGGCAGTCTTAATTTTATTAAATTAAGACTCGCTAGAAATTTAATTAATATATAATTAATCACATTATTTTATTAAATGACCTAAAATTTTCAATTTATTTTTATTTCTCTTAGGGATAAATTAAATATTAACAGTTTAATTTTAAAATTAAATATTATTACTTATTTTATAATAAAAAATCAAATTTGAATGTAAAAATATTTAATTTTTTTAATTTGATCATAAATTTCTTTTTATTTTTAATAAATAATTATCAACTAAAAATTTGATAATTTTTTTTATCAAGAGTAAAATTTACAATATTATTACTTATTTTACAGATAAAAAATACAAAAGAAATTAGTTCAAAATCAATTAATTTAAAATTAATATTTTCATATCAATGACACTAATAAAAGTGACAAGCCTTTTAATTTTCATCCTCTTAGTCTTTGGCAATATTTAAGGAGTAAAGAAATTTCCTAACTTATTAGTCGTAACAATGACACATCTAGTAAGTGTCATTAAATGTCTAGTTACAAATAGAATGATGACATTTTCTGAAAAATGTCAAGGTATAAAACGTCATTAATTTAAAGTTTTGTTGTAGTGTATTCTTCAATCCATTTCCATATTGGAGCGGCCGAATGTGTTTTAAGATATCTTAAAGAAACCATTATCTTGGTTTAAGATAATATAAAACAAAGGAAATAAATTTTTTTGGTCACTGTGATTGTGATTAGGGAGGATGCCCAGATAATTAGAGAAGCACATATGTATATGTCTTCTCTATCTTGGTACTGTTGCAGTTTCATGGGCCTCCAAGAAACAATCTATAATGGCATTATCCATGACTGAAGCAGGATACATTTATGCTTATATTGCCACATTACAAGCAATTTGATCAAAGAGATTACTTAAAGATCTAAATTATAAGGATGTGAAAGTCATATTCATCTCCTGTGACAACAAGTCCACCATTGCAACAGAAAAGAATGGTGTTTTACATAGTCAGACCAAATATATTATCTTGCAGTGCCATTTCATCAAGGAAACAATTGGAAGCCTATAGGTTGCTTTGGAATATTGCGACACTAAAGACCAAGTTGATGATATTTCGACAAAGTACTTGCAAAAGAAGAAACATCAAATCACCTTTTTTATTATTTATTACTTTTTTTTCAATGTTTATTTCATTGTGTATATAAATTGCACATCTATAAACACGTAGATATAGATCTTCATGTTTTCTATTGTCAATTGAGTTCATGTTCTCCTTTCTTCTACTTCTTCCCTTTCTTCTCCGCAACATTATCTTTAAATTGCGAACAACATGATGTATTGCATATATTATTATATATGCGTTTATAAGTAATTTTCAATAGAGAGATAAGGGAGAGAGAGAGAGAGAGAGAGAATCTCGTGCCCCATTCAAAGGACAAACAACATGGATGATCACTTTGCCCTTACTTCTCCAAAATAAGAAACTTAAATTTTCACCCATTCTAAGCAATTCACTCTAGTCCAGACTCCGAGGAGCCATGGGAGTAGCATTCAATTTTGATGTCCCTTTATCTTACTTTTTGGATGGTGTGGTGAGAATATGAATGGCATGTGTCAGATCTCCAATCCCAAGATCTTTCTTCCAACATCTTACTCATCTTCTTCCTCCCTCCTTAACTATCCTATCCTCCCTTGATGAAGAGGAGCACCACTCGAGACTAGGGCATCGCCCCTAAACCCTTTTCTGGACACTGGACCATTTTGTAGGCTTGTCTTATTTTTGCAACCGGGACCCCTTTCTCTTTAACTAGCAGGGGATCATCACTTCTCCTCCATTGGATTGCCCTGCTCTCTATCTTCCTGACCAGCTGCTCGCTACCCGCTAACCAAAGAGAAAGATCATTGATTGTACTTGATTTTCCATTCTTTAACACGAAACAAATACGCTAACAAAGTTGATCATTATACTTCGTTTTCTATTTCTGATCTTCATCCTATATATATATATATATATATATATACATATATATATTATTAATATTAGCACCCGACCCAGTAGATAAAAACTAAAAGCTGGTGTTTCTTGTCTTTGACCAAGCATATTTAAAGATAGTTTATACATGCGAGGCAAATCAAGAGAGAGAGAGAGAGAGAGGGGCAAGAAATCGATGTGAATGAACTCTAATTGAGTTCTGTTATCAGCGCGCAAAGATGAAATACACATGGTGGGTTTGATCCCGTCGGAACGTGAAACGTGGAGGTGACGCCGTACGTGTTCGGAAATGATCCTGGGCATCTCCATCTCGAAACTAACTAATACTTCAGATATTCAGTTTTTACTGACTACCCAAGTTCTTAGTGGAGTCACGATGAAATCTGAATACTTCTGTCTCTTAGAATGTGAGAGTTAATGAACTTTCCATATCCCTAATTTGTATAAACTGGACCATTTGGATGGTACAACTCTATAAAACCTAGATATATTACACAAAAAGAGTTATCTGTACAACTTCTATAATCATTATATAAAAACATGGATCCTGTAATCTGTGGTCTCACATTAGAAATCTCTCAAACCATTTTTGAATAGTATGTTATATACCATACATACCTGCTTACATGTGTGTGTGTGTAATGTGTACCCAGAATATTCTGCCACATATTATAGATGAGGTCATAAACATGAGAGCTCATCCCCTCTTAGAAGGAATGTTGTGTGTACACATAAGGGTTATGTTGTATACAAGTGAAAAGTATGTATAAGTACATAATATATGTCCTTGTGTGTGTGTGTGTGTGTGTGTGTGTGTGTGTGTGTGAGCGAGTTGTGTCCATATATAAATAGGGACTCTAACCCTTTCTCATTTGGACCAATGGGGTCTCCATTCTTACACTAAGCTAACCTGGATTATATGGGCCCTCAAATTAAATTGACTAAACTACCCTTTATACATGCATATTCACAAAATCATGTAAAGTATTAGTAGAATAGTTGTGGAACTAGGCGAGGTACATATTTAGGTTGTTCTTAGTGTTCCTCAAATATAGGTGTGTGCAAGATATAATATATATAAATCATATATGTACACACACACACACACACACACACATAATGTTTCAAGAAAAATATACATTCACACACACACGCACGCACGCACGCACGCACACACACACATATATACAAAGATTATACTTATGTGTATGTGTTTGTATGACAATTTGACTTATAAATAGCAAGCATCATACATCATATAATTAAAATACTTTGGTAGTAAATTTTGTTAGGTTTTGATTAAGTTTGATATTGAAAACGAATTATTAATTAGTTCTTTCAACTTAGTAAGTAAAGGCCACTTCCAAATTAGCTAGGTCCTCCATCCCTCGTTCTATCTATCTATAATTTATGTATCTTCTCTCTGAGGATATATGTCTCTCTCTTCTTCTATCAGTTCTCTAAGGTACAGAAACAAATGTTTTCTTTCAACACTTGCCTAACCCTTCTTTGGGTGTAGTACTTAGGCACTGGCACAGAGAATACCCCATAATACCTTATCATTTATATGACTACGGCCCATACTTGAAGAGGTCATTTAGAGTTGTATAGAAACCCTTTCTTTCTTTTTTGAAGAAATTCCTTCGCATAACCCGCCATTCTTATCATGGATATGAACCAAACTAAATTCACCAACTATACATGGAATCTTGGAATGCCCATGCATGATCAAGTGATCCTCCATGACCAGAGTCCTTTTAGCCCATTTTGGCAGACTGGCCATCCCTTGCAAGCGCACAACATACCGTCTTCTTCTACCCAAATACCCATCTCTTCCTTTGTTAACGACAATGGAATCGAGGAAGAAGAAGAGCCAGAAGAAGAGCTGGGAGCAATGAAAGAGATGATGTACAAAATTGCAGCAATGCAGCCGGTAGACATAGATCCGGCCACAGTACGAAAGCCAAAGAGAAGAAACGTGAGAATCAGCGATGATCCACAAAGCGTTGCGGCGCGGCATCGGCGAGAGAGAATAAGCGAAAAGATGAGGATTCTCCAGAGACTCGTGCCTGGTGGAACCAAGATGGATACTGCTTCCATGCTAGACGAAGCTATTCGTTATGTTAAGTTCTTGAAAAGACAAATTCGCTTGCTTCAGTCTAATCCACAATCGCCATGCAACATCGGAGATTGGCAAGCAACGTATCCCAGGCCTCTTGCCTCCATTAATATCCCTTCCACCACCCTCGAAGCTACCTTAATCCCAGAAATAATTCGTTCACGAGCTAATGCAGGCGATCCAATGTGCTTCAATCCCGAGGTAATTAGCGATTAATCTGTCCAATCAAACCAATAATTATTCTGCTGAATAAATGTTGGATGGAGACAAGATCATTTGTATGCACCTAGAAATGGAGATATAGTACTCTTCCATTACTTATGTTACATTTGAAACAAACAAATTCAACCATGCGTTTCATCTTTATTCCAGTAGCAGACCTTGCGTAATACACATACGCTGTCATCATTTGCTCTTGGTTTAGGCAAGACATTTCCTTTAGAACTATGTGTGCTTATCGATATCTACGTGATCGTGTATATTGTGTATATGTTATGTGTTTTGACATGTGATGAAGTAAGGAAAGCTGTTGAGAGGTATTGTTGACTAAAGGGTGGGTAACATCAGTGGCATAATCATGGCACTTGGTTTGTGTCATACCCATGAAGAAGATATCGCGATCGGGTTTGCTGGAAAGTTTGTTCGGCAGGTCTCATCAGGGAATAACCAGTGACACAAGAAAGCTTTTGAGTAATAATTATATGCACTTTGTGGGCGTAAAGAGTGGTTCCTGTCGCATCAGAAGAGCATTGAACCTAAGCGTATATGTTGCAGAGAAAGCATAATTTGCCGCTCGAGATATATATATATATATATATATAATATATAATATATAATATAATGTGCTGCTTGTTTTGCAGAGAAAAGCTGCGCTTACTAGTTAAAAATAGAAAATAGAGAGAAATTCGCGTGTTTTGACTATCTGTAGAAGTAGGCATCACATGAAATGATAGGTGTAGACGACGACCAGGATCAAATTAGATCAAATATATGAATTAATGCTTAATTCATATAATATTTAAACTCCCCCCCTTAGGAATGTTCCTCATGGCATAGTTTTTCATAGCTAACCAAACACTTAAAGATTGAGAATCATATGAAAATCTAGTAATCTTCCCACTACTTTGGCTAGACTAATGATGAATAATAAATAAATTCCTAACCAAAAGTATGATATTCCAATTGACATAGCATAGAGGCGCACATACTACACATACTGGGGTCACGAGTTTGATTCACAAGGATAATAGATACACTCTCTAGGGTGTCATAAGTTTGCTCTGATTTTGACTTAGTCACCATGTTAATGTGATGATGGCTTTATCTACTGTGTCCCCAGGGCCCCAAGGTTCATATATATATATATATATATATATATATATAAATAATAAGTACTGGGTATATCTTAGGCAACTAACTAAGGGCTCGTGTTGGTCGTGGCCCCAAAACCAAATGGTTTTATGTTAATATTTTTTTATAAAATTCTTTTAGATAAACCCCATTTAGAAACTTTGAGTTGCGTCACATGATACATGATGTGTTGTCCATGTCCTAAGATATTGCTTCAACATAAATGCAATTGTTTTTTATGGACCACAACTTGATGGAATCTATGTTAAATGAATGTATGTTTCTTAGTCACACTACTTATTCGCAAGTCCTAAAGGTATCTTTTTTTTTTTTTGCAATTGGTCAATAGCTCTAGTTGAACCAACTTGGCTATGCCTTTATGTTGGCCCCATGTAGCAAATTTGCCTAGTCCCTCTATGATTTGTTGTGTTGGTCATGTTTTTTAGATAAAATATATTGATTTTATATGTTAGTTACTCTTTGTAAGATCCCCATTATGGAGAATCAATATGAAGTGGACTAAATAATCTCACAATTATTAAAAAAAAAAAAAAAAAACTAATGACATCACTCATTGGCATTATAATTTTGATGAGTTCATTAGTTTTATGTGCGTGTGTTGTATGAGAGAGGAAAAAATGAAAAATTACTTTAATGAGAAATTTGTTTTAAATTAATGAGATAATCTTGTTTATCATTTCTAGTTGATACAAATTAGCATTTTAATGAAACTATAAAAATTTTAATGGTCTCACACATGATTAATTAATGAATTGAATGGGCAAGGTTTAGTTTAAAGTAGAAAAAAATTATTAGGTTAACTTTGTTTATGCAATATTGTTCCAATGTCACTAGAATATGTTAGTTATGAAGCATTCTTGATGATACTTTTTAATGATTCTCAATGTGTGTTGCTTAACATATATTTGATAACTTAGATTGATTGTGTTTGATGAATAACATATAAATAAACTTTTTTTATGCATTTTAAAGTGAATCAATTTATATTCGATGATTTTCATTCCATGAAACTCATTAATAATTTGTTGGATGATAAATTAATATGCTTGATCGCATTGAAAATAAATTGATGCTATAGTAAGACTCCTATGATGTCACATGAAGATATTTATCATCATTATTGTTACTAATCTTTTATATATATTTTTTTTTTCACACGGCAATGCAGTACAAGCTATAGAACTGATCATGTTCAAGTAAGATCATATACTTATATTTTATATTAAGTTTTGATATGCTTGATTATATTTGATAAATTTTGATGTTTATTTGATTATTAGAATGTCTATCCCATTGTATGTAATTTTTCCCATATTTCTACAAATTCAAAAGCTTGTTATTCATATTAAAAACTACTATCTATGGATGAGCACATGAGTTAATGTGATTGTAAAGAAGATTAAATAGATATTTGAGAAGTTCAATCAATTGTAATGTGCACATGAGTGTCTCTTTAAATAATGTTTCCTGACCTCTTGTCTTTAATGAATAGTTATGCCTGATCATTAATTATTATTCTAAATAATTCATTCATCCGACATGTTGGTGGGATACAGTTTTTGTTGTTGTTGAGAATCAAGTTTTTATTTTGGCATTTGTTGAGTTCACATTAATAGTGAGTTTGAACTTCAACAATTGCTCATTTCCTTTTTGTAGTGCAATCAATAAAATTAGAATGATCATTCATGACATGTAACTAAAAAGGATATTTGATTTATAAGAGTTGGGCTTATGTCATTCTGTTGATAGTTTACGAATGGTTAAAAATTCAAACATACAACTAATATGATTATTTTTTTTCTATTGAAGAAATGAAAATAAATTTTCAAAATTTTCATGAAATTCCAAATCTTATAATTAAGATGAAAATGACGAGTTTCAAAAAAAAACACACACACCACACCTAATGAATAATTATCACAGAGGTGTCAAATCAACAAGAAAATAACCAAAAAAAAATTCAAAATATAGTGTGCTTATAAATATGATATTGTGCTATAAAAGTAAATGGCAAGTCATGATTTTGTGAAAAAAAATACTTGTTATTGTTTTGTTTTGTTTTTTTTTTTTTTGTTTTTTTTTTTAGATTTGAGTAAGGTTGTAATAGATTTTAGAAAGCCAGAGTCATCTATTATAATATTATTTATTATAAAAAACATAAATTTAGTAATGATTAGTGTAGGAATAAAATGATCGAAGAAATATATTAAAATGGCATATAAGAAAAGCAAATCAACTTTCACAATGGCTAGTCGAGGTTGTCAGTGTTATTGTGAAAATATGTGCATATTTGCAAATCTATTGTTGAAATTGTTGCCTTGAATGTTGAGGGTGAAGAAATGAAGGGGATACTAAGGTAATCCATATGGAACATAAGGATGATATTAAAATAATTCATAAGAATATGAATAAAACATTAGGTGTGACTATTCACATGATTAATAAAATAACATGGTCTAATGAAGATTGCACCTCAGAGGATACATGGCCATGCTTAAAATTTGTCAGGCATATGTGTTAAGAATAAAACAACAATTCTTATATGCCGGATTTATGAGAATGAACAAAATTAAACAAATCAAGACACACAAGATTTACGTGGTTCGGCACAAACTTGCCTACACCACGGGCTGCTACAGATCGTTCACTATAAGGAGAAAAAAATATAGTGTTTACGACACTCAAAGAAAATTGCTCTCAATTTTCTCTCTCACTTCACCTCACTTCCTTCACCCTCTTCTCTCTTTCTCACTTCTTCACAATGAATTAGAAGATGTGTGGAATTACAAAATTCCTTCCTACACAACATCTCTATTTATAGTAAAAATGAGAGGGATGAAGTCAAAGTTAGGCTACCTAACTTTGACAATTGAAGCCTCCATTTTTGACAAAAAAGGCCTCAATATTTGACAATCTCCCACTTGAAGACTGATTTCAATCTGTCTTCACACTTTGATCGATGCAGCAGCTCTTCCTTACCTTGCTATTCTTGCAAGCCAACTGAAGTTGAGCACAACTTCATTTTGTCAATAGTCACCGTCTTTGTTAACATATCAGCTGGATTCTTGCTTCCTTGGATTTTCTCCAACTTTAACACCTCATCCTCCAATAGAGATCTGATAAAGTAATAACGGAGTCCAATATGCTTGGTTCTAGAATGAAATGCTGAATTCTTTGCCAAGTGTATTGCGCTCTGACTATCACTATATAGAACGTTCTTGCCTTGCTTGAATCCCAACTCTATTAACAAACCCTGAAGCCATATCATCTCTTTACTAGCTTCAGTCATTGCCACATATTCAGCCTCTGTAGTGGATAGAGTGACAATTTTCTACAATCTTGACATCCAACTAACAGTTGTACTTCCAACGGTGAATATATAACCAGTGGTGCTTCTTCGGTGATCAACTTCACCTCCAAAGTCCGCATCTACGTATCCTTGTACTTTTAGCTCTCCTTCTCCAAAGTACAAACATTTTTCTGTGGTGCCTCGTAGATACCTCAAGATCCATTTCACTGCTTTCCAATGAGCTTTGCCTGGATTTGACATAAATCTGCTTACAACTCCCACTACATAGCCAATGTCTGGTCTTGTACAAACCATTGCATACATCAAACTTCCAATGGCTGAGGCATAATGAACTTTAGCCATGAATTCTCTCTCTTCCTTCGTTTCAGGAGACTGATCCTTGGATAGATGAAAATGACTGGCCAAGGGTGTACTGACTGGCTTGGCATCACTCATGTTGAATCTCTGCAAAATACGATTGATGTACTCTGCTTGAGATAACTGCAAGAGTCCTTTCTGCTTATCTCTTGTGATTTGCATTCCAAGAATCTTCTTTGCTGGGCCTAAATCTTTCATGTCAAATTCCTTTGACAATTGCTGCTTCAACCTTCTGATATCATCCATATCTGAACCTACTACCAGCATGTCATCAACATACAGTAGTAAAATGATATAACTGGAACTATATCTCTTGAAGTAACAGCAGTGATCGGCGTTGCACTTTTGGAAATCTTCCTTGTGCATGAAACTGTCAAATTTCCTGTACCACTGCCTTGAGGCTTGTTTCAGGCCATACAAGCTCTTCTTAAGTCTGCACACCATGTTCTCCTTCCCTGTTTCTGAGTAACCTTCTGGTTGTTGCATGTATATCTCCTCATCCAAGTCTCCATGAAGGAATGCAGTCTTCACGTCCAATTGTTCAAGATGAAGAACTCCACTAGCAACAATACTCAATACTATTCTGATTGTATTGAGCTTCACGACTGGAGCAAAAATATCAGTGAAGTCAATTCCCTCCTTCTGCTGGAATCCTTTGACAACAAGTCGAGCTTTGTATCTCTTGGAACCATCGTGCTCTTCTTTTACTCGATACACCCATTTGTTGTGAAGTGCCTTCTTCCCTACAGGTAACTTAGTTAGTTCCCATGTTTGATTGGAGATTAGAGACTTCATCTCCTCTTTCATGGCAAGCTCCCACTTGCTAGCATCTTTGGTCTGACATGCCTCATCATAGCATTCAGGTTCTTCTCCATCAGTCAGCAACATATAATTCATGTATCTCCTGTTAGGCACGTGAGGTCGAGAGGACTTTCTCAATATAGGAGTTGGAGTAGGAGGTACTGTGTCGGATTGTTGCACACTGCTTTGTTCCTTCTGCTGAGGACTTGTCATTATTTGCTCTGTTGGAGTATCATCTGGGATGTCATCTGCTTCTACAAATACCAGCTTACTCTGCTTTAAGTCACCGACGTCAGTTTTATGTTTGTCCTTGTACATCACCTTTTCGTTGAAAATGACATCTCTGCTGCGGATCACCTTCTTGTTTTCATCATCCCAAACATGGTAACCAAACTCATCTACTCCATAACCAATGAAGGTGCATATCTTTGATTTAGGATCTAGTTTATTCTTGCCTTGATCACTAACACGCACATAAGCTACACAGCCGAAAACTCTTAGGTGTGAGAGTTTGATGTCTTTTCCGCTCCATACCTCCTCTGGTATTCTATGCTCCAATGGTACCGATGGACCTCGGTTGATCAAGTAAGCTGCTGTGTTGACTGCTTCTGCCCAGAATTACTTTGGTAAACCTGACTCTATACGAATGCTTCTGGCTCTTTCTGTCAACGTCTGATTCATACGCTCTGCTACACCATTGTGTTGAGGCGTACCAGGCATAGTTCTCTCCATTCTAATCCCGTTCTCATAACACAGCTTCTTTAAGTCTGGTGTCTTCATATTCACCAGCATTGTCGGTTCTGAGCTTTTTGATTTTTAGACCTGTCTCATTTTCAACCATAGCTTTCCATCTCTTGAAAGCCTCAAATACTTCAGACTTATGCTTTAGGAAGTAAACCCATACCTTCCGAGAGTGATCATCGATGAAAGTCACAAAGTAGTGTTTCCCACCAATGGATGAGATTGTCGTTGGCCCCCAAACGTCAGAGTGAACAAGCTCTAACTTCGCTTTCTTCGGGGTTCCGCCACTTGTCTGAAAGCTGACCCTTTTCTGCTTTCCAAGTATGCAATCTTCGCACATGTCTATCTCCACTGATTGTAGACATGAGAGTTTTCCTTTTGATTGCATAATCTTCATCCCCTTCTCACTCATGTGACCTAATCTTTGATGCCATAATTTGGGAGTTTCAGTGCCTACTGCAACAGCAATCGAACATCGTGCATCTGCTGTCATGTAAAGAGTACCACTCTTCTTGCCTCGAGCAACCGTCATTGCGCCTTTTGAAATCTTCCAATTATCACCCTGGAAGACTGTGGTGTAGCCTTCATTGGCCAACTGCCCAACTGAGATTAAGTTCTTTCTCAGGTCGGGAATATGCCTGACATCTTTCAGTTCCCATACTGACCCTTTCAACTTAACCTTTATTACACCTTTACCAATAATAGCACAAGGTTGATCATCACCAAGGTATACTTTCCCAAGATTTCCAGGGACATACCTTTCAAAGAGTTCCTTCTGTGAAGTAGCATGGAACGATGCTCCTGAGTCTAATACCCAAGAATCTTCCTTACTTTCCAGAGAGCAAATCAACGCGTCATCTCCTTCTGAGGTGGAAGTAACATTTGCTTCTGCCTTCACCTCCTGGTCCTTTGGTGTACTCCTGCACTGATTTTTGTAGTGCCCAGTCTTCCCACAATTCCAACACTCAATATTCTTTGAGCTATTAGAATTACTAGGATTCCTGGATCTGGATCTCCTACTCTTTGAGCTACTCCAACCTTTACCTCTGGTTGAATTTCTTCCTCTTGACTCTGTATGTAATACTGAAGAGGTTGATGATTCACCTGATTCTCTCCGTCTAATTTCTTCACTCAATACCAGATCCCGAACATCGTTAAATTTCAATTTACTGCTACCTGACGAACTGCTGACTGCTGTAACTGTGGCATTCCAACTGTCTGGTAGAGATGACAAGAGAATCAAAGCTCGAACTTCATCATCGAACTCAATTTCCATAGAACTCAGCTGGGTTGTGATTGTGTTGAGTTCATTCAGATGTTGAGCCACTGATGCCCCTTCCGTCATCCACAAATTGAATAATCATCTCATTAAATGAACTTTGTTTGAAGCTAATGGCTTTTCATACATACTGGAGAGAGCCGCCATAAGACCCGCCGTGGTCTTTTCCTTTACTATGTTAAAGGCAACATTACGTGACAACGTCAATCGAATAACTCCGAGGGCTTGTCTATCGAGAAGATTCCAGTCATCTTCCTTCATATCATCTGGCTTCTTTCCTAAGAGAGGTTGATACAGCTTTTTCTGGTACAGATAATCTTCAATCTGCATTTTCCAAAAGCTGAAGTCCGTGCCGTCGAACTTCTCAATTTTCACCTTCCCTTCATCTGCAGCCATTGCTCCTTCTTGAATCTGGCAGCCTCTGGATCGTTTCTGACTATGAATAAGGTAATCCATATGGAGCATAAGGATATGAATAAAACATTAGGTGTGACTATTCACATGATGAATAAAATAACATGGTCTAATGAAGATTGCACCTCAGAGGATACATGGCCATGCTTAAAATTTGTCAGGCATATGAACCATTATCATGAGCTTATGTTGAAATATAAGAATGGAATCATTCTACCTTTACTAATCTTTATACACAAAACCATGAATAAATACTTGTAGCTAAGAAATTATGTAACTAGTTGGTTCTTAAAAACTAAATAATGAAAATCAAATAGATGATAAGGGTTAGCCAACATGCCATTTTTCCTAACCTCGAAGATGCATAACAGAGAAAATATTTTTGATTTATTTAATCATTCAATATTCATGTTATTTTTTCAATACTTTTTTTAATGAAATGTATTCTTTTGTAGAATAGGGTAAGCATATGTCATCCATCTCACATGAGCATAGATTTTCTATTTTCAACCACCATTCTCGAATAGATCGGTCAATGAAAGAAACTATTTCCATTTTGGCATGCTAAATAATTGACAACCTTTTAGAATAATCAATAACAAAGAAAAAAAATTACTTTGCACAAATAATTTTTGGACTACGTCATATTTCTTGGATTACTTACAGCATGGGATTTGGAAAGATATAGATGAAATGTTAGATCCATGACAATGTATCTACCACAGATACCAGCTATTGGAATTCACGGACAAGGATACAGAGGATATCTCACGTAACTATCTTGCAATTCCAAACTAGGAATCATGATGGTGTCTAGGGATTCAGGAAGAGGTATAGAACTTTCATAAATTAAGTAGACAATGCATGTGTGTGTGTGTGCGCATGAGAGAGAGAGAGAGAGAGAGAGTATGAGAGGAGGAGGAGAGCACAACCACACGAGCAAACCACAAATCACAAACCACACAAGAGCCAACTGGATAAAAAAATCTTTATCTTTGAACAACAACTATTTTCACATTTTGATATTATATTTACAAGTACTTAAATAGTAAAACAAAAAAAAATCTCTATAAACTTAAGACTAAAGTTGTGATATTATATTTCTATGTCACATCTTCATTCGTGTCATAATACTATAGAATAGGTTCATGATATGAATCTTTAAGTCAGCCAGCCACAACAAAATAAAATAAGTTTCAACCTCAATGATGTCACAACCCCATATATAGAGCAAAGTCACAACTTCATTCTTGTCATGATACCACATAATAGGGTTGTCATACCCAATATATGTTACAAATTCAACTGAGTCACGATTTCATAATTTAGGTCATTACTCCAAAGTACATGTTACATCTTCAATTGAGTTGTGACTTCATCATTAAGGGTGCGACACCAAAGCACATGTAGCAATTTTAGAAATACAAGTCAATCCTAAAATAAAATATACTGTGCACAATAAATTGACACAAATCAAAGAGTTCTGATTAAATAATTTCTTCATGAGTTGCTCTTCATTATATATAACTTTGGAAAACTCTCAGCACTTACATTGGAAATGCTTCCATATCATGCATTAGAAATACAATAGTGACACTTAGAAAAAAAAAAGTTTCACTAATCAGAGTTAATGTCTATTTTATTATATTATTCAAGAATATAGGTAGCGTGATGTTATTTGTATTTTTTTTTTCATTAATGTTTGATTATAATTTTAAGATTGTATATATTTGATGATGATTATCAATAATCACTAGTTTTATTCTTGATTCTCATCAATTTATGTTTGTTAAAATGTATGATCATTTGAGACAACCATGTGATTTATTATACAATGATAATATTAAAGCATTGTTTGACTTGATGATGAATATAATTCAATTCGATTTCATAGTTTTTCAATGTTTTTATCTAATTTGATTGCTAATCAATAATATAAATATTGACCATTACATATAATTTAATTGTATACACTTAATGATAATCATTTCTTAACACTTTTTTTACTCTCGTTGCACATTAAATTATATTATTTAATTTTTGATGATTCCTAACAACAATTCAATACATTTACATAAGAATCAATTGAAATATTTAAATGAAAAGTAGATTTATAAAATTTTAGTTTCAATTAAGTTTGATGATATTTTGATAAATATTGCATACAAAAATGAAATTTAAGAATATTATAGTTACCATCATTATAAAATAAAATTTAATAAATATTAGATTTTATGACCATCCTATCTTTTTTGTCATCCCATCCCCTTTCTACCCCACCCTACAAACCCATATCATTCTAAATCTCGTCTCATATATGGGCCTTGGGGCCCATGGTCAAAGTAGGTAAGACCCATGTCCCAATAATATGAATAGAACAAGATACCCTAGTGTGTGTATCTTGCAACCCTGAGGATTGAACTGGCATCCCTAGGATTAGGCGACTTGCCTATTTGTCAATCGAACTACCATATTATTTGTTTCTGACCATCTTCATCATATAATAATAAGAATTTAATGATTCTTATAATAAGATGTTTTTGATATTTTTACATAACATCCCCATGCTATATCATAAAATAAGATACAAGATATATTGATATTACCATATTCTCACATTCAATATTTTGGGTAGAATATTATTATGACATAAAAACAATGCAAAGATACTTAATGAACAATCTTGTATGATTTGATCTTGAAACATCTGGTGTGGATGAAGATGTTGTTGTCACCTCGTGAGATACATGACCTTGCACTAGTTCTCTACCCAATTTTTTTTGTTGATTGGATGAATTCTCTCTTTGTGATAGATAGTATCTTCATTGTCTTTAGCCTAGTAATCTTTTATGGACAATTTGGTCGAGCCCTATCATATTAATTGAATATCAATATGACTAAGTTGTATAAAATTTATAATTATGTATCCTTGATGACATCAATAGGTAGACAATTAATACTACTTGTTATGTTTTATTTATATATGCCTCACAATTCATCATAATTTTATCCATTCTCTCTGAAGTATATTTCAAGTGAGCATATGTCATCACACACAAATGTTCATGCCTTGAATATGTCATAACTAGTTTAATTTCTTTGCTTGCAATGGCCAGGAATATTTCTCAACTCTAAAGATGAAATATTATACATTCATACTCAACTTCTTTATGATGAAATTAATTTTTTCTATTGCTTGAGATGGAGTTTAGTGTTCATATATTGTTTATTCTCAAAAATTATTCGACCTTTTTCACCACACTAGTTTCCTCACGCATTTCATTTTTATTTTTTTATAGATGGCGGAACTTTTTCATATATAAATAATTAAAGAAATTCATGTGATACCATTTTTTTATAATTCTTATTTTACATGTATGACTGCATTCTAATAGTTTAATATTAATGTTTTGGTTCTCCCAAAACAATTCAATCGACGAGACATAGCATTATCTCATTATTAGAACAATTATATATCATTTCCTCATGCACATTCCTAATCATGCACTCAAAATGTGGTCCATTTTCATTGGCATTTGTTCTGATAATATATTTAACTTCTATTAGGAATGTTACCTTTTGGTAGTTTTAGGGGGGGGAGAAATGATCCTAAATATTACCATTAGCTTTCAAGGGGGGGGAGAAATGAAACTTTATCCATTCAATGATAACAAAACATAAGAGTTTGATAGTTGATCAAAATACAAGTCTCTCCAAGAAAAAGTCTGATATAGTCAACATTTCGCAATAAAATTAGGAGAAATTAACATTATAGCACATTGATACACAACTTTCAATTACAAACCGACAAAATATTTTATTAACTCTATTTTTCTAAGAAAATCGATCCAAATTATGCAACTATATATCAAAAAAAGATTAATGATCAGTTAGTATGCCTACTAAGTGGAAGTTTGACATCATGCTCTTATGATCTTATTCACTTTGTCATATAAAAATAAAATGTTGGCATTTCAAGGAAATAAAAATAATGCAAAAAAAAAAAATAACTTGATGGTGTTAAAAAAATATTTGAAAATTCATTGAAACCATTACGACTTCGTTGAACATCCAAAAAGATCAAGTTATTAAGGCATCTTAAAGTGAAAATTTCAGTATGATGATGAAATTCTTTGGAAAAACTTTAATTACATCAATATCATCAAGCATTATCAAAATTCATTGAAAACAATCAAATGCTATTGAAAAAATTATTGTCAATCAAATGCTAGAGTATTATCAAATATATCTTATCAAGTACATATTGAATATTATTGAATTTCAATAAAATACATCAGAATGCATAAAATAATGTCATCAAAAACATATACAACTATGATTGGCATGTGTATATAAGATCATAAATTGTTTTAAACTAATCAAAAATAATATTTGTTATGGTAAAAAAAATCATGAAATTTAATTTTTTTTAAAAATCAAGCTTACTTTTATGATTTTTTGTGATTAGATCTTTGTATTTATTGATTCAACATCCAAGTTGAAGTTTACTTTTAAAATTACAAAATAATTTTGCTTGAAAAAGACGTAAGTATATAAATCAAAGGTGCATTAAATTTAGCAAATTTTTTAAATACTCTCTAGAGGATTTTTTTTTTTTTTTTTTTTCCTATATGTTTTGCTCTTTAAATGGAAAACAATTTTGTGTTTTTCATTTAGCAATTCATAACTATTAAAGCAAGTATCATTTTCATAATAAAAATGCATAAGAACTCTTTGAGAAAAAAATCAAACACTGAATGATTTTATATAATCATAGGGTGAACATTTCACTCAAAAATTTTTATCAGATTGAGAACGCATATTTCTTTTTTTTTTTTAAGTTTATATCTAGTTTTAGTCCAACTTTTAGGTATGGACTTCAAATGAATAAATCATAAAATAAACTCGACTGCATGCATATGAAGTCATTTTTTCTTCATTTGTTACTCCATGCATGAAGTGAGGTGAGGTTTGTTTGTCATTTTTGAAATTATATGGCTATATAAATTTAATTAATAAATCACAATTCAACTTGGAAAATTAGAAAAAATACCTCTCAAAATGAGATGTGATTAAAAAATTCATTTGGTTTAATATTATTTATATCTTTCTCAAAATATTTAGAAAAAAATATTATTTATATCTTTCTCAAAATATTTAGAAAAAAATTATATGTGCACAACAATTAGAAAAATATTTTCGATTATCATTATATTTAATATTATCAAATACAATTGAAATATTTTTTAATATGCACCATTATTATTTAAATATCATTTAATGTACTTGAAAATTGACTAATATCTTTGAAGTAATTTTTTTTAATATCATTAAAATATCATCTAATATATACTATCTTGAAATATCATTTAAAATATCATCTAGTATTATTAAAATATAATTTAATATTATTAAAATATCATTAAATACCATAAATATAATTGAATATTTTGCAAATATCATCCGATATTATCAAATGTACTTGAAATATTATTGAATACCATCATATATATTTGAATATTATCAAACATGATTTAATTTCTTTGAAATATGTTTTATTAACATTAAACATTATTCATTATCATCAATTATCATCGAATATCACTAAACAAAATAGAAGTTGGATCTCATCGTTGAACTATACTAAATTTCAATATATTTAATTGAACTTATAATATTACTGAAGAAAGTTATATCTCATCATGAAATTGCACATGATTTTATCAAATATCACTGAACAAAGTCTATTATGCATCTCGATATTGAATGATATTAAATTTTATCAAATAATACCAATTTTATTATAATTGAAGATTAAAAAATAACATCATATAATATATAGATAATATTGATGTCATTTTGTCGATATTAGAAAAAAAAAATAGAAAGTATGATGATGATATTAAATGAGAGTTGATAGATATTAGAGAAATTTTTTGATCATGTTAATATATGTTTGTTTTTTATATTCGGCGACATTTCATTATATCAATTCAATTTAATGGTTAGATACATATTTGTTATTGTTCGATCATAACTAACAATATTTTGATAATTCCCAACCATTTTTCATTTAAGTCTCAATGAGATTTGATGATACCATAATAAAATTGGATATAATATGATAAAGAATTGTAACATCGATATTATTTAGAGATGCTCAATGTTATTCATTAATATATGATAATACTAAATAAAATTTAAAAATATTTCGTATCAATTAATGATATATAGTAGATTACATTTTATAAAATATAATATTATCATATGAGATTCAATTGTAATTGATAATATTACAAGATATTAGATAATATTTAACCAATATTATATTTTATTTTAAGATATTGTAAGAAAATTTAATGATACATTTAATATTATTCTATGAGATTCAATTATATTTGATAATATTAGAAGATATTAGATAATTTTTAGCCAATATAATATTCTATTTTAAAATATTGTATGAAAAATTAATGATAATAAATTATATATTTGTGTTTCATATGCATTTAAATCATCACTAATGCACTGAATCTCATAAGAATTTTAAAGTTAAATGTGCTTTGTCATGATCACTATTAATATGATTGAAGAGTGTATAAGTTTGTTGTATGTACCTATCCTGGAGTTGGTAAGGGGGGATTGGTGGGAGGTGAAAAAAAAATTAAAAAAAAACTTTATCTTCATGATATTAAATTATATTAGATGATACATTTGGTATTTAGAAGAAATGTCGATGAAAATAGATAATATTAGATGAAAATTAATAATATTATATGATATTTTAATTTTATTAGATGATGATTGGTGACATTTCATTGAGCTAATGAATTTATTTTAGTACATATTTTATTAGATAATATTAGTTTTTATCAAATTATTTTTCTCTCTCAGATTAAGTTTAGTACATAATAATAAAGCTAGAATAAACTTGCAAATAATATGCTATGTTACTTTAAGTATTGACAAATTTAGTAATAGTTGTCACGTTCATGGTGGAATAATGAATGCGAATAGTTTATAACCATTTGTACTTTTGGCATTGTAAGCACAATACTTGTATGATTATTATGTGATTCTTTTTAGTTTTACTAGTAGGAACTATACGAGAAAAAAGAATTCACAATAGTTATTTGTAACAAACGATGGGCCCCACTCAATCTCAGTCCCCAAGCTGCCCCACCTGAGTGTTAACTAATTACCTCGTTCTCCATCTAGGCATACCAACATTGTCCACTTTGCTTCTAGGGTGCATGATTTTATTTTTGGGTCATGACTTAATTTATGCCTCCCAAGTCGCGTCCCTCATGATTTGAACCTTAGACTTCTAGCATAATGTTCCAAATCCTAATAACATAATACTGATTGACCTACTTGGCTCAATTGGTATTTTATTGTTAGGATTTGAAACCTTATGTTGGAGGTCTCATATTCAAATTCCAAGGGACATGATTTGGAAGGCAGAAATTAAATTTTGAGCTAATTACAAAATTAGTTGTTACATTATCATTTATTTATGAGTCACAACATATCGTGTATGTCCAGAGGATTTCTTATAACCATATATCCTCCATTGTAATAATGTAGTTTCCATACAAAAGATGTGTTCCTTACCAGTCTATATAATATTCATCCCAATTGAGAACTAATACCCCTAAGATGTGTATAATGAATTATTATATAAAAGTAATCATACTTTTAGCTTTATAAATGTAATACACATAATGATTAATATACTCAAACTTCATAGTTTATGGTATATGCTTATCTTGTGCATCATAATTAGAACGACAATTAACAATTATGATATAAACTAGTTTATGAATTAAAAAAATATCAATTTATTATAATTTTAATAATTTATATGTTTATTTTTACTGAAATACTAATTAGATGATGTATAATGAGTGGTGAAAATATAATTAAAAAAATATTATAAATAAACTACATAATCATATAAAAAGAAATAACAATTTTAAAAGTCAAAAATTATTATTTAATAATATGGTTTACTAAGATTTTGAAATATTTTAAGTATCGTAAATATATTTTAACAAATATTTTTCTCAATTATAATAGTTTTAAATTTATTTTTTGGTCATTATTATAATATAATATCAATCAAGAAACTAGTTTATATTGAATTTAACATGGTATATTATTATTAAAATTATTATAACTAAAATATTCAATATAAATTTATATTTCAGATAGGAAAAAAAATTAAAATTTATTATATTTCCAATATTGCTATGAACCTTAAAAAATGGAATAAATTTCACAAAATGAAATTTTTTTCTTTGTTATTTTTAAAAATTAAAGCCATAAACCAATAAATACCTAAACTTTTAAACTGTCAAATGCATAATGCTCTAAACCCATTGCCATGAACACTACTCTGGCTCAGCTTGGGGTCGTCAGGCATGTGTTCTGACTCCCATAACTTACAAGGAAACACAAAGGTACAAGGAAGAGAAATTCATATAAACATGGTGTTTACATTCTTTTGCATTTTGCTATGTTCTAAAATAGAATATCACAACATGAGAGAGAAAAGTATTTTAAAATTATAAAAATTCAATATACTGTGTTGTGAACGCATGCATTTGAAACTAGCATTTTAAAATTCAAAAACATGTGGCAATGTACTAGTTTGGACATATTTTCGAAATAAGCCTTAAATTTTGGATTTTTTTAAATACTATTCAATCCCAAAACTCTACAAAAAAATCAAAAATTAAAAAATTAAAAATTAAAAAATTATTATTTAATAATAAATTAACTAGATTTTGAATCATTTTAAGTATTAAAATATATTTTAATAAATATTTTTCTCATTTATAAATATTTATTAGTTTATTTTGTGTCATTATTATAATATCAATGAATAAAATAGCTTATATTAAATTAATATAATATATTATTCTTAAGATTACTACAATTACAATATTATGTATAAATATTAAAATTTGAATTGGAAACAAATTCTAAAAAATATTGCATTTGAAATGTCTTTCACCTTAGAAAATGAGATCAAAATTACAAAATAAAATTTTTTTCTTAGTTTATTTTTTAAACTAGACCCATAAACCATTAAACACATAAATGCCTAAATCCTCAAATGACAATCCTATGAACCTTTGAATCTCAAAACCTCCAAATGCCTAATGTCCTGAATTCTTAAACCACTAAATACCTAAACCACTAAACCCTTAAACCCCTATACCACTAAACCTCTAAACCCCTAAAACCCTTAAGCCCTAAACCCTTAAACCACTAAAACCCTGAACCCATAAACCACTAAACTTTTAAACTCCTAAACCCTAAATTGTAAACCATATTATTGTTTGACATCCTTATAATTTTAATTATACATTTTAATTATTTATAAGTTTATTTTTACTAAAATATTAATTATAATATATATCATGTGTGAGACAAATATAATTTTAAAAAAATATGTTTATGATCAAGAAACTAATATAATCTTATAAAAATAATCAAAAATTTAAAACTCAAAAAATCATTATTTAGTAATATGTTTTACTTAAATTTTGAATTATTTTAATTAATGTGAATATATTTCAATTAATATCTATCTCATTTATAACAATTTATAAATTTATTTTTTGGTCTTCATCATTATCATAATATCATACAAGAAACTAGCTTATATTGAATTGACATAATAAATTTCTTTTAGATTATTAAAACTAAAATATTAAGTATAGAATATTGAATTTATATTGGAAACGAATAAAAAAATTATGCTATTTTCAAATGCTATAACTTTAAAAAATGAGACAAAAATCACAAAATGAAAATTTTTTTGTTCATTTTGTAAACTAAACTCATAAACACCTAAACCCCTAATCATCTAAATGTCTAATTCCCTAAACCGCTAAACTCATAAACCCCAAACCGTAACCCCAAACCGTTAAACTCATTAACTGCTAAACCCATGAACCCCCAAACACATAAACCACCTAATCCCGAAACCCTAATTCATTAATTATAAATATCATTTTTTTACATCATTATTATTTTATTTATGTATTATAATTTATAAGCCTATTTTTATTGAAATATTAATTACAAAATATATAAGAGTGAGAGAAATATAGTATGAAATAATTTGTTTGTCATTAAGAGACTATAATATTATAAAAAGAACCAAAAAATTAAAAGGTAAAAATTATTATTAAGTAATATGTTATACTTAGATTTTGAATACTTAAAATATAATGAAAATATTTTAATAAGTATTTATCTCATTTATAATAGTTTATTAATTTATTTTTTTGGTCATTATTATTATATCGATCAAGAAACTAGCTTATAATAAATAAACATGATAAATTATATTTAAGATTATTATAACTAAAATATTAAGTATAAATATTGAATTCAAATTGAAAAAAAAAATTTTAAATTTTTATATTTTCGAAGGCACCTTCAAAAATTAGACAAAATTTACAAAAATACAAATTATTTCTTAGTCTATTTTTTTAACTAAACATATAAATATCTAAACACTAAAATCATTAAACCATGAGCCTCTAATCCTCAAAATTGCTAAACTACTAAATTCATAAAACTCTTAAGCCCTAAACCCCTAAATCTTAAACCTAAAACTAAAAATCTTAATTTTTTTTGTCATAAATATAATTTAAATTTTATATTTTAATTATTTAAGTTTATTTTTATTGAAATATTTATTATAAAATATATTTTGAATGAGAAAATATAATTACAAAAAATTTATTTATCAACAAGAGACTATATAATCTTATAAAGAAAATAAAAAATTTAAAAGTAATGTGTTTTACTTATTTTAAAAATTATTATTTAGTAATATGTCTTACTTAGATTTTAAAAATTAGATTTTAAATTTATTTATCAACAAGAGACTATATGGTATAATATTCTTATTATCATAACTAAAATATTAAGTATAATTATATTTAATTGAGATTGAAAAAAAAATACAAATTATTGTAGTTCCACATGCTATAACCTTCAAAAATGATATAAAATTCATAAAATAAAAATTTTTTCTTTGTTCATTTATTAAGCTAAGTCCAAAAAACCCCCTAAACACCCAAATGCATAATGTCATAGATTCTTATACCTCGAAACCCCTAGACCAATAACCCTAAACTATTAACCATAAATCTCATTTTTTTTATTATCACTATAATTGTAATTATACATTTTTATTATTTATGAGTTTATTTTTCATTGACATAATAAATAGATATTATATTATGAATGAGACAAATATAATTTAATAAAATTTGTTTATCATCACAACACTATATGATCTTATAAACAGAAAACAAAATTAAAAATTAAAAATAATTATTTAGTAACATATTTTTATTAAGATTTTTAATTATTTTAAGTATTGTAAATACATTTTAAGAAATTTTTATCTCATTTATAATAGTTTATTAATTTATTTTTTAGTTATTTTGTAGTATCAATAAAGAAACTAGTTCATATTGAAATAACATGATATATTATTCTTAAGATTATTATAAGTCAAATATTAATAATAAATATTGAATTCATATTGAAAAAAAAAATTAAAAATAATTGCATTTCCAAATGCTATAACCTTCAAAAAATTAGACAAGATACATAAAATAAAATTATTTTCATAGTTCATTTTTTATACTAAACTTCTAAACCCATAAATCCTTAAATCTCTAAAGCTCTAAATCCCTATATTCTAAACCATAAACAATAAATCTCATTTTTTTTGTTATCATTATAATTTCAATTATACATTTTAATTATTTATAAGTTTATTTTTTGCGAAAAATTAATTTCAAACTATATTATTAGTTAAACAAATATAATTTGAAAAGATTTGTATATTACCAAGAGACTATGTAATCTTAGAAAAATAAATAAATATTTAAAAGTTAAAAATTATTATTTAGTAATATGGTTTACTTAGATTTTGAATTATTTTAACTATTATAAATATATCTTAGGAAATATTTATCTCGTTTATAATAGTTTATTAATTTATTTATTTTTTTGTCATTATTATTATATTATTCATAACACTAGCTTATATAGAATTAAAATGATATAATATTCTTATTATTATAACTAAAATATTAAGTATAAATATTAAATTGAGACTATAAATAAAATTTAAAATTATGGTAGTGAAACATTCTATAAGCTTCAAAAATGATAACAAATTCAGAAATTGAAAATTTTTTCTTAGTTATATTAAAAACTAAATCCATAAAACCCCTAAACACCCAAATGCATGTCATAAACTCCTAAACCCCTAAATTCCCAAACCACTAAACTATTAACTATAAATCTCATTTTTTTTATTATCAATGTAATTTTAAATATATAAAATAATTATTTATAAGTTTATTTTTACTAACATATTATATAGATATTATATTATGAATAAGACAAATATAATTTGATAAAATTTATTTATCATCAAAACACTATATTATCTTATAAAAAGAAAAAAATGTTAAAATTTATATTTTTGTAACAAGATTTTACATAGATTTGAATCATTTAAAGTGTTGTAAATAAATTTAATAAATGTGTATATTAATTATAATAGTTTATTAATTTTTTTTTTGTTATTATTATAATATCAATAACGAAACTAGCTTATATTGAATTAACATGATATAGTATTCTTAAGTTTATTATAAATCTCTAATTGTATTTCCAAATATTAATTATAATATTATATTATAATATCAATAAAAGTGTCTTGAATATTAATAATAGTTTATTAATTATAATAGTTTATTAATTTTTTTTAGTTATTATTATAATATCAATAACGAAACTAGCCAATATTATAATATCAACTTATAATAATAAATATTGAATTCAGATCGAAAAAAAAAATTAGAAATAATTGTATTTCCAAAGACTATAACCTTTCAAAAATCATACAAAATTCACAAAATATAATTTTTTTCATAGTTAATTTTTTAAACTAAATCTATAAACCCATAAATATCTAGACCCCTAAAGCCCTAAATCCATAAATCTTAAACCATAAACAATAAATCTCATTTTTTTGTAATTATTATAATTTAAGTTATACATTTTAATATTATTTATATGATTATTTATTGCTGAAAAATTAATTTCAAAATATATTATTAGTTAGACAAATATAATTTGAAAAAAAAATTTTTATCATCAAAAAACTATATTATCTTATAAAAAGAAACACATATTTAAAAGTTACAAATTATTATTTATTAATATGGTTTGCTTAGATTTTGAACCATTTTAACTATTATAAATATATTTTAACAAAGATTTATCTCATTTATAATAGTTTATTAATTTATTTTTTAGTTATTATTATAATATCAATAAGGAAATTTAGTTCATAATTAATACAATGCATTATTCTTAAGATTATTATAAGTCAAATATTAACAATATATATTGAATTCAAATTGAAAAAAAAATGAAATAATTGTATTCCAAAGGCTATAACCTTTAAAAAATTAGGAAAATTCAGAAAATAATTTTTTTTTCATAGTTTATTTTTTAATTTAAATCTCTAAACACCTAAATCCCTATACCCATAAATTCCCAAGCCTATAAATTCCTAACCCCTAAAATCCTAAATCTCTAAATACTAAATCATAAAAAATAAATCTCATTTTTTTTGTTATCATTATAATTTCAATTATACATTTTAATTATTTATAAGTTTAATTTTGCTAAAAAATTAATTTCAAAATATATTATTAGTTAGACAAATATAATTTGAAAATTTTTATTATCAAGACTATATAATCTTATAAAAATAAATAAATATTTAAAAGTCAAATTATTATTTAGTAATATGGTTTACTTAGATTTTGAATCATTTTAACTATTATAGATATATTATAATAAATATTACTTAATTTATAATAGTTTATTAATCTATTTTTAGTCATTATAATAATATCACTTAAGAAACTAGCTTATATTAAATTAACATGATATATTATTCTTAATATTATGATAACTAAAATATTCAGTATAAATATTAACTTCAGATTGAAAAAAAAAAACTTAAAAATCATTGTATTTCCAAATATTATAATATTAAAAAATGAGGCAAAATTTACAAAATATTTTTTTTTATTTGTTTATTTTTTCAAATAAACTTTTTTATCTATTAACTCCTAAATCCCTAAACTCAAAAACCCCTAAACTCCAAAACCCTTAACTCTTTAGACCACTAAACTACTAGACCTTAACTTATAAACCTCTAAACCATTGAACCACTAAACCTTAAACTGTAACTTATAAATCTAATTTTTTGGTTATCATTATAATTTTAATTATAAATTTTAATGATTTATATATTTATTTTTAATGGAATATTAATTATAAAATAAATTATGAGTGAGACAAATATAATTTGAAAAAAATTTGTTTATTAAATAAGAGACTATATAATTTCATGAAAAAATGCAAAAATATAAAAGTTAGAACATATTATTTAAATATGCTTACCTAGATTTTGAATCATTTTAAGTATTGTGAATATTTTTTAATAAATAATTATTTCATTCATAAAAGTTTATAAAATTTTTTTTGGTCATTATTACAATATCAATCAATAAACTAGTTGTATTGTATTAACATTATCTATTATTCTTAAGATTTTGATAAAAAATAGAAAAGAAGAAGAATAAGAAAAATAAAAATAATAAAAAGAATATGAAGAATATGAAGCATAAGAAGAAAAAAAAGCATATGTAGAGTAAGAAGAATAATAAGAATAAGATGAATAAGTTGAATAAAAAAACATAAGAATAATAAGAAGAAATAAAAGAATAAGTAGGATAAGAAGAATAATAAGAAATAAGAAGATTAAGAAGAATGAGAAGAGATAAGAAGATTAAGAAGAATAAGAAGAAGAAGAATAATAATAATAATAATAAGAATAACAAGAATAAGAAAAAAAATAAGAATAAGAATAAGAATAATAAGAAAAATAAGAAGAATATGAAAAATAAAAAAAATAAAAAAAAAGAATAATAAGAAGAATAATAATAATAAAAAGAATAAGAAGAATATGAGGCATAAGAAGGAAAAGAAGCATACATAGAGTAAGAAGAATAGTAAGAATAAGATGAATAAGAAAAAAAAATACATAAAAATAATAAGAAGAATAGTAAGAATAAGATGAATAAGAAAAAAAAATACATAAAAATAATAAGAAGAATAGTAAGAATAAGATTAATACGTTGAATAAAAAAAACATAAGAATAATAAGAAGAAATAAAAGAATAAGTAGTATTAGAAGAATAAAAAGAAATAAGAAGATTAAAAAGAATAATAAAAATAAATAAACAAGAATAATATAAAGAATAAGAAGGTTGAGAAGAATAATAAGACTAAGAAGACAAAGAAGAATAAGAAGAAAAAAATAAGAAGAAGAATAAGAAGAATAAAAAGAATAAGAAAAATAAGAGTAATTTGAAGAATAATAATAATTAAAAGAATAAGAAAAATAAAAATAATTAGAAGAAATAGAAGAATAATAATAATAATAAGAATAAGAAGGATTAGAACAGTAAGGAAAATACGAAGAATAAGAATTATAAGATGAATATGAGGAATAAGAAAAATAATAAGAATTAGAAGAATAAAAAGAATTATAAGTATAAAAAGAATAAGAATACTAATAATAATTACAAAAGTAACAAGATTATGAAGAATAGAAAAAATATGATGAATTAGAAGAATATGAAGAATAAGTATAATATCATTAATAATAAGACTAACTAGAATAAGATTACTAAGAAGAATAAAAAAAAATAAAAATACTAAGAAAAATAAGAAAAATAAGAAAAATAAGAAAAATAAGAAAAATAAGAATAAGAAAAATAAGAAAAATAAGAAAAATAAGAAAAAGAAAAATAAGAAAAATAAGAAATATAAGAAATATAAGGAATATAACAAAAATAACAAAAATAATAAAAATAACAAAAATAAGAAGAATTAGGAAAATAAGATGAATAAGAAGAATAAGAAAAAAAGAAGAATAAGATCAATTAGAAGAATAAGAAGAATAAAAAGAATAAGAAGAATAAGAAGAATAAAAAGAATAAGAAGAATAAAAAGAATAAGAAGAATATGAAGAATAAAAAGAATAAGAAAAATAATAAGAATAATAAGATTAAGAAGAAAAAAAAAAGAATAAGAAGCAACTCCATATGACATTTTGTCACCTCCGATGGCATCCCCGTTGGAGCAAAAAACTTTGTGATTTGGGTTTCATTTTGGTAGTTACGGGACTGACACCCCTAATAGCACCTCAAGTTGGAGTTGCTCTTCGAGTTTTTCTTCTTCTAGATTTTCAAGATTCTAGTTCACTCTACATCTTGAAGCTGATAAAATGCTAGTCTCTAATGAAATCTTTGGCTATGGAATTTGCAATTATGCCAAGGTAAGATGGGTTGCTGATAGCACAAGGCCATTATATCATGGTTTTCAGTGTAAACAATGGTTATCCGAGATGTGAGCTTGTAGATTAACCCAACGAACTGATTTTTCATACGAGGGATATTGATGGTAGCCTGATAACTATGAAATGCTTGTGTATGAACCATCTTTTTTCTTGAAGAAGTAAAAGGATTCATTATTACATCAAATGCAATGCAATCATTGATGTCTTCCTGAATTGCATACATGACTGTCTTATTGCCTATTATAAAATTGCAGAATGTAAGATAATACAATTGCTTTTGTGGGAGATTCATTAAGGGGGCAACATTTCCAATCATTGGTGTGCATGGCCACCTGTGGAAGATGGATGGATGAGGTGAAAGATGTGAAGATAAAATATGGCCGTGTAAAACACAACAGAGCTGTTCGTACCGACGGATGGGCCTAGCCAGTTCTCTTCCACCTGTGATGAAATAAATAATAATACTTTATATGTTTATCGTTGATTTAACCGCATAAACAAGAGGATTCCACTCAAAGGAAATACATGAGAATGATAATTAAAAACAATGAGGATACAGACAATGTTCTATAAGTCAGAATAAATAGACAAACAAAGACTAGTGAAGAGCCATTAATTCACAGAAACAAAAACCGAAAAATAGAGAAAATAGAGTAAAATGGAAGGATTCACGCAACATTATCTCTATGCAGCTCTTCCTCAATATTTAGGTTTTTATATTAAAACCTAAAGCCCTAATGAGCTTAAGAGAGAAAGTGAGCCGCCTGATGCGAGATGAACCCACACTACAATCTTCCTCAGTTAGAGTCCATGCCGACTGACCCGACACAAAATTTCAGCTTTTCTCTAGTAACAGCTTTTGTTATTATATCAGAATAATTAAAATCTGTGTGAATCTTTTTAAGCATCATAAGCTTTTTTTCAATGGCATCTTGTATCCAATGATATCTCACATCAATGTATTTTGTATAGGAATGATACGAAGTATTCTTGCTCAAGTCCATAGCACTCTTACTATCACAAAACACTGAAACTCATCTTGCATTAAGTCCAGCTCTTGAACAAATTTCTTCATCCATAACATTTTTTTTGCCGCTTCAGTTACTACTATATATTCTGCCTCAGTAGTAGACAAAGCGACATATTTCTGTAACTTAGACTGCTATGAAATAGCTCCCCCTACAAGAGTGAATAAAAAAGTAGAATTCAACTTTCTACCATCTAGGTCACCTGCCATATCAACATATGTATAACCTTCTAACACAAGTTTTGAACCCTCAAAACTCAAACCCAATTTTGACGTACTCCTCAAATATTTGAAGATCCATTTCACATCTTTCCAATGCTTCTTTCCTGGATTTGAAAGAAATCTACTCATTGTACTAACAGCATGTGCAATATTAGGCCTTGTACAAAATATAGAATACATAAGACTCCCCACTGCTGCGGAGTAAGGAATAGAAGCCATTTTTTTTCATCTATTGTAGCAGGGTATAAGCTTTTGCTAAACTTAAAGTAATTTGCTAGAGGTGTGCTAACTGACTTAGCATCTTTTATATTGAATCTTTCAAGCACACGTTCAACATACTTTTCTTGTGACAACCACAGCTTCTATGCCTTTTTGTCTCGAGTAATTTGCAAACCCAATATTTATTTTGCAGGCCCTAAGTCTTTCACGTCGAAAGACTTAAACAACCTCTCTTTCAACTTGCCAATTAATCTTGAATCATTCCCTGCTATTAACATATCATTAACATAAAGTAAAAGAAAAATTAAGATACCATCTTTAAACTTGATGAAATAAACACAATGATTTGTATCTATCCTTTTATACTCGTAGCTCATCATAAAGGAATAAAACTTCTTGTACCACTACCTTGGCACTTGCTTCAGCTCATAAAGATTTTTCTTTAATTTGCAAACCATGTGCTCCTTACCTTTTACTTCAAACCTCTAATGCTTGACATGAAAATTTCATTTAAATCACCATGAAGAAAAGTAGTCTTCACATCTAATTGTTCAAGCTCAAGGTCTAAACTAGTAGTCAAACCCAAATTAATTCTGATAGAATGCATTTTCACAATGGGAGAGAATATCTCATCAGAATCAATACCCTTTTTCTGCCCAAAATTTTTCACTACCAAACAAGCTTTATATTTCATCAAATTTTTATCACCATCTTTCTTCAAATTGAACACCCATTTATTCTTTAATTCCTTTTTGCCCTTTGGAAATTCCACCAACTCATAAGAGTCATTCTTTAACAAATAATGTATTTCTTTTTGCATAGATTTCATCTAGCTTACCTTATATGCATGAGTTTGTAATTCTTGAAAGTTCTCTGGCTCCTCCTCATTAATAATAAACACATACTCTAAAAGAGGATACTTGGATGATGGACGACTCTTCATATTAGTCCTTCTAATTTGAGGCTTAGGAATGACTTGTTGAGAAGGCTGCTCACCCTGCTCAACAGCTTGATCACTATCTGGCATCTCATCATCAATCACTATCTTTAGTACTTCATTACCAGTCATCTCTACTTCCTCATCTATAGTATGCTACAAAGGAAAATGAATAACTGTATGATCAATAACACCATTACTAATAGCTTTCACCTTTTCAGTCTTCTCACAATCTAAAATAGTCTAATCTTCATAAAATATCACATCTCAACTTTTGAAAATCTTCTTTTTTACTGGATCCCATAATCTGTCCCCAAACTCTTCATTCCCATAACCAACAAGGATACATGGAAAAACTTTGTCATCAAGCTTTGACCTTTACTCTTTAGGTACATGTGCAAAAGCCTTGCACCCAAAAACCTTAAGATGTTTCTAAACAACATTTTTTCTTGTCCATACATTCTCTTGGATGTCAAACTACAAAGGAACTGAGGGAGACATATTTATCAAATAACAAACAGTACGAATAGCTTTACCCCAAAATACTTTTCGTAGCTTTGTCATTTTTAGCATGATGTTTGTAAACAATATCTTTTCCTGTTCAATCATTCTCTGGGATGTTAAAGTCCAAAGGAATTGAGAGAGACCTATTTATAAAATAACAAGCAGTACGAATAGGTTCATCCCAAATACTTTTAGTAGCTTTGTCATTTTTAGCATGCATCATTCTCAATAATAGTGCGGTTCATTCTTTCTGCAACACCATTGTGCTGTGGAGTACCAGGAACTATCTTCTCATGTCTAATACCACATTTTAAGCATTAGTTTCTAAACTTCTTTGATGTATACTCACCTCCATTGTCAGTATGAAGATACTTCAAAAGCTTTCTTGTCTCTCTTTCAACTACGGCATGAAATTTCTAGAAAAATTGATACACTTGATATTTGGCCTTCAACAGATAAACCCACACCTTTCTTGATACATCATCAATGAATATGACAAAATATCTATTTTCACCCAAGGACTCCACCTCAAAAAGACCACAAACATCAGAATAAATTAATTCCAAAATATTGATTTCCTCTTTGAAGATTTAGAAAAAGAAACTCTATGATATTTTCCAAATAAACAATAGTCACAAGGGTTAAGTCTGTTACCTTTAGTAAAAGGAATGAGAGCCTTTTTGGCTATAATATTTAATAATTTCTCACTAATGTGACCCAATCTTTTGTGCCATAAATTTAGGGAGAAAACATTTTTAGTTGCATTCAATTCAACTCCATAGAATTTCAAAACTGTCCTATAAAGTGTGCTTATAACATTGCCTCTAGCAGCTACTAATGAACCTTTGGTAACCTTTCATTTACCATTGTCAAAGTAATTCACATATCATTCACGATCTAATGCAATTCTAGAAATAAGATTAAGACGTAAATCAAGAACATGTTGCATATTTCTCAGAATCAATGAACAACCAACATCTGTCTGTATGCAAATATCACCAATACCCACAATCTTTTAGTAGCTGATGTTACTTATCTTTACAGTACCAAAGTCTCCTGGCTTGTACGATGTGAAGAACTTCTTATTATGAGTAGCATGATAAGAGTCTACTGTATCAATAATCTACTAAACCTCATTATTAGTTACATGTAAACATTCTTCATCTCCAAAATTTAGAGCTACTACATATTCGTCAAATAAAATGGTTGTAGAAGTTTCATTTTCATATTTCCTTTAATTTTTACATTCTTTTTGTTCCCGTTACCAAGTATAACAGTTTCTTCTGATATGTCTTTCCTTACTACAATGATTACACTTTCCTATTTCACTAGATTTTCCTATGTATTGCGACATGCCTTTAGATTTACCACGACCCATATGTCCTCTATTTTTATCTCTTTCCCTGTTCTCTATGATAAGAGCCTCGGTTTTAGAAGATATTCATTGTTCCTTCCTTATAACTTCATTAAACAAACTATCTTTTACTATATCCATGGTTAACTTGCCATTATGAGCAGAGTTACTAAGCGAGATAACTAAAGTATCACAATTATCTAACAAAGAACTCAAAAATAACAATGCTTGTAATTCATCTTTAATCTTCATCTTCATAGTATTTTACTAGTTCACCAACCCTTAAAAGTCACTGGTGTATTTTTCCACGCTGTGCTCATTTCTATACTTCAAATTTACTAGCCTTCTAATCAAAGTGACTTTATTCTATGCAGTCTTTCATTCATACATGGATTCTAATTTTTTTCAAAGTTTGATAGTATCAGTATTTTGTGATAGATGATGAAACACACTCTAGTCTACCCACTGTTTGATTAGGACTACTATTTTTCAATGCATGATCATACATTCTACTTTTAACATATTTATGAGTTTACTTTTATTCCCATTAACAGACACATATAAATCTTTGCGATAAAGAATATCTTATATTCTTAGCTTCTAAATAGAATAATTAGACGGGATTAGTTTAATCATAGTATCTCCCTAGGATTCCTACATCTCTAAACAAACACCAAACACAATATCCAAGCAATATAATTTCCTTTTGATATCACTTCTGATGAAATAAATAATAATACTCTATATGTTTATCGTTGATTTAATTGCATAAACAAGAGGACTCCACTCAAGAGAAATATATGAGAAGTATAATTAAAAACAATGAGGATACAGATGATATTATACAGTCAGAATATATAGAAAGAAAATTGAATAGAGAAAAGCCTTTAATTCAGACATTAATTCACACAGAAACTAAAACCAAAAAATAGAGAAAATAGAGAAAAGCCTAATGGGATTAAAAGAGAAAGTGGGCCGCCTGATGTGAGCTGGACCCACATTACACCACCAACACCACAATCTTGTGCTACTGGTCCGCGAGCCCGGCAGACTTGCAGCCGCTGAGTGGCAAGAGACCGGCCGAAGACATAGCGATGCATCTCGACCGCGCTCCTGCATTCCTCAGACAGTTTCTTCACCAGTTCGATGTTCTGATTCTCAACACCGGGCACCACTGGAACAGAGGAAAGTTCAGGGACAACCACTGGGTGATGTACGCGAACGGAGAGCCGGTGAAAGACAGGAAGACATAGCGATGCATCCGGCGGCTCGATTCTCAGCTGCTTTCGCGTCCCGGCGCAAAGGCTTTCTTCAGGACTATATCCCCCAGGCGTTTCCATAACGGCGATTGGAACACCGGCGGCAATTGAGATAACACCGCTTCGTTGACGAGAGGCAGTGAAGTGGCGCAGAACGAGTCGAGCGACTCTGTGATTGCTGCTGCCATTCGAGGCACGAGAGTACAGCTTCTGGATATCACTGCTCTGTCAAAACTGTGAGACGAGGCTCATTTATTACGGTACAGCGTCAAGGCCACTCTCCTGGTGTAAACGATTGCTAGCACTGGTGCTTACCCATAAACAAACATCATAGCACTTGTACGTACCCAGCGGCTCGAGGATTGTAATGTGGGTCTAGCCCAAAATTTAGGCGGCCCACTTTCTCTTTTTAGCCCACTAGGGCTCCAGGTTTATTATAAAACTTGAGGAGGCCGGATGTGTGGCAGTGTGCGCAGAAAAATAATTGCAGCGGCAGTGTACACCTCTCATTCCCCTTCTCTTATCCTCTTTTAGGTTGATTGTTGAGGGATTTTCTTTCTGGTTTGGGCAAAAGATTTGCACTTCTTGGCTAATAATCTCCATTCTCCTATCCTTTCAAGCATTTCTATAAGTTTTTTTAAGGAGTGATTTGAGGCTGTGATCCGTGCTATACAGCGAAGCAGTGAGGGGCGGCCAGATTTGTATGCGGTTAAATCAACAAAGGAAAATATTCAGTCTCGAGTCTCAACCCAACAAGGATTTGGTCAGTTTGTTTCTTTTTTGACGATCTAGCGCTTTTCTTTTTCCACGAGTGATGTTCCTGCTCGTTTGTCGTTCTGAGAGTTTTAATTTTTGATATTTTATTTGAAGTGTTTACATCTCTGATGCTGCTTTGCTGTTCAGCTAAACTTATTCTGCCTGTGCTTGATTGTTTTTTATTTGTGTCTGGGAGAGTATGTTGGATTAGGAGACCGTTTCGTTGCTCAGATTAATTTGTATTAAGTTGATGATGTTTGCGTTCACCATTGTTGATGCTACGAGATTCTTCCTGGCACTTATGTTAGATGTATGATGTTGCAGCCTGGGGGGGGGGGGGGGGGAGGAGGTTGATACTCCAAATATCCAAGTGGATTTAATTTCAGGGGTGATCATAGTTTTGGATCCTCTCTGCAACTGATTGCAGCTTTCTCCTTTCCCCAGTTCCGAGGTCCCTTTTCATCAATGAAAGTCAGTTGTATGGTACTAGTTAAGGACAATCTTTCGCCTATTCAAAGCATAACTAAGAAATAAAAGTCAGTTGTACGGCACTAGTTATAAAAATATATTATATTATATATTAAAAATTTGTTAAAGCCGGTGCATCTATTTCATGTGTAATAAACATTTAAAATTGATATTTACATTCATGATAGTCATCATGAATTTGTTTAATTATATATAATAACAATTAACTTATTTTGTATATTTTTGGATATGAAGTAATTATTAATTTTCCCATGCTTTGTTTATGTATGAATAATTACATTGGAAGTATTTTATTTATTGGTTATAAGAAGAAAGAAATGTGACATCCAAAATAGAAAAATTAACCTTTTCAAATAACAATCTAACATAAAAAAGTTCACAAGGTGTATCTATAACTTGATATTATGTTGATCAATTCTAGATTGAAAATTAATTTTTATTTTATTATCAAAAAGTAGAATAATTTATAGTATATTGCTTGTTCAGGCAAGTTGATATGCAATTAGAATTTAAATGATTGGTTAATTAAGGTGATTATAAATTTTAATATAAATATTAAGGTTTAGAGATTTTTTTGTTCATATAATATAATATGTAAAGAATAAAATCAATTTGTATGTCTTTGAAAATATAAGTAAAAAAAGTATTATATTGGTAGCATGTGATATATTTATTCAAGTTGTTATTAGATAGTTAAGTTTTTTTATAATTTTTATGTTTCTAGTTGTGTCAATCATGTTACATGTCTAAAAATAATTAGTTTTATGTTCAATTAGTATTTTGGCCAGTGCATTATTCAAGCATTTAAAGTCTAAAAATACTTAGTTAATATTTTTGTAAGAAAAAAATATTTCTTGAAATTATAACTTCAATTCTAAAAAGAATGAATTTCCTAAAATTTTTTTCTAGAAATTATTTAAATAAAATATTTGAGTTTAATAATTTTTCACCCATTATATCAATTAATAGAAACTTCAACATAAATCAATAAAACAATAATTTGATAAAAGATATAAAAGTTAAAAATTCATACATGGAGCTTAATTTAAGTCATTGTTGCAAAGAAATTGCATAATTAAGTTATTAAAGTTTGCTTTATCACATACATAGTTTTTAAAATGTACAAACATAATGTTTCTTCTTTCATGCATGAAAATTGAGTTGTTGCTATGTTCGTACTTTTTTTTATGATTTATGTAAAAAATATATTTTTTACATCAAATTGATTAAACTATTAACAAGTAGTTAGTGAGGATGATAATATCTCAATGGAGGTTACTTTGACATCTAGCATACAAATATTTTTAGAATAAACTTAACATGCATGTATAAAATCTTTAGCAATTAATTAAACTTTAGTTTATTGACTTTTTTTTATTATGTTTAATCTTTATATTAATTACCTACTTGCAACTTTCAAAAAAAATTTTGAAAGATAATATTTTTGTTTCTAGGTTTTATAAAAATATAAAATTAAAAGACATTTATAATTTTGTTAGTCCTGATCCAAATTATGAATGTATTAAAAAGTGATTTATGTATTTTGATATTATAAAAAAGTAAAAAAAAAAAGAATAAGATGTGAAAATCTAGAACAAAATAAAATATTATTAAATATTAAGTATAATTTTATTATTTTATGGAATATAATCAAAATCTCTACATTTTGTTTTGTTAGTATTATTATAAAAAGTGGAGAATCATATATTAAAACTTTTTGATAATATGGTCCAATAATCATAGAAGATATTAATAGAGGCAATACATTTTTTTCCTGAGCACCTATAGGAACAACCCCTTAACTTGAAATGAATAAAGTCTCTAAAAAATCAATCTCCATAATTTGACATAGGATATTAAAAAAAATTAATTTTAAAAAGTATGATATCAACACTAATAATGATCTTATTTATCATAGGTGATTAATAGTTGTAATATGTGTGTATACTAATATATATGATTATATTGCAAATTAATGCATACTTAATGATCTTTAGAATTATTTTCTAATGTTCAACAGAGAGATTATCAATGAATTGCAAATTAATGAACTTAAAAATTGAAAGGAAACAAATTGAAGATTTTTTTTTTTTGATACCAAATTTGAAATGATATCTTTGAAAAAATTAAATAAGATATATGATTATATTGTAAAAATTATGTGGTTAACATTTTTTAGAAACACTTCTATATTTAGAAAATATCTTAATTGTCTTAATTAAATCCTTATGTTTTTATATTTTTATTTTTTGGTGGATCACTTGTATATATAGTCTTCTTTTTTTATTATATATTATAAAATATGAGCATCAAATAATTTAAAAGTTTATGTTAAAGTATTGTTAATTTTTAATAATTTTATTTCGCACTTTAATTATGTTTTTATTATTCTATGATAAAATACAAAAATAAAAAAAATTTTAATCTTTTTTGAACTACATATATTTATTTAAATCTAAAATAATTTTTAATAAATATTATTAGATATCTAACATTTTTATGAATTTAAAATTATTCTTAATTATGATTTTTATTTAGTTTTTTCTCTTTGTTTTTTTAATGGGAATATCTGATATATGAACTATTCTAATTATATTTGTATATTATATAAGAATATGAGTTATATATTATTTATCATTGAGTATTTTTTTTCTTTCTTTTATATTTTTTATGCTTAATATGATATCAGTACTAAATTTGTAAACTCTAAAGTTTCTTATTCTTTTTTTTTTCTATTTGTAGTATGTGCTCAAAGAAGGTGACCACAATTTGTTTTGCAAGAGCTACACTCTCATTGTGTGCAACTAAAAGTGCATGCAAGTGCTAGGTTAATGCAAATTGGTGTGTTCAGTGGTGTGAGGTAGATATCCTAATTGAGTTTTTATTTTCATTTTGATATATTCTATAAAAAAATGATTAAATTCTAATTTGGTTTGTAATAAATTAGAATTTCTTATATTTTTATTTTTTGGAGGAATCAATTTGAATTATTACAATAGATGTAAATGGAGACTCTCAATTTAGTGTATTTATTGTAGTATGATATATCATGCCAAAAATAATTATTATAATTATGAGAGACATTGATTATCAGAGTGATGCATGAGATACTCATAGAGTTTATCCACCATCACACTTATTTTGAGATGTCAATTAGGTCGGACAATTTAAGCCTAGCTCAATGCATGATATGAAAATGTCATGTTTATTGAGAATGTTTGTAGAATGTAGGATTAGTAGATTTTAAGCAAAAATCATACATGTGTAATCTTAATTTGGTTATCTATTGTTGGTCAATTTGAGAATAATTGATTAAAGTCTTAAAAATAGTTTGATCATAAAGTGTATAGAGATTTTAATAGAGATACTATTAAAAATATTAAAAAAATTAATAAGTAATAATTAATTAAAATATATGTCAATTTGAGAATAATTGTAGAATAATTATCTAATTGAAATGACTTGAATACTTTTACTTTAAAAGAGTTTTAAAATATTTTTTGAAAGATGTAGTTTTAATCAATATTCATTTAATAATTTGGATGTATTTTTTTATTTTTTTAGTTTATACTTTTTTAGATTTTTCATCTTGTAGAGTAACTATTTAGCAATATTGAGAAAATTGAACTAGTGATCAAATTGAAAAAGTTACCTATTCATTGTTTATTTGTTCAGCTAGTGGTTGGACTGCTTTCAATCCATTGTCCATTTGGTGATGTTATAAATATATTTTATATATTGTTAAACTTTAAAAAATTATACAAAAATAAATAGATGAAACATCAATAAATATAAATATATATTATATTAATTCTAACAATATATAAGAAATATCAATAAAATATTATTTTTAAACTTATGAAAATACTTGGAAAAAATTTTAAAAATTATAAATTAAGTAAAATATACTTTAAAGTATTTTGTATGTATAATTAATATCTAATTTATTTAATTTAATATATTTAATATTGTAAAATAAATAATGATATATATATATATATATATATATATATGTTTTTTTAATATTTATATTTTTTATATTTAATTATTATGTAAATGATATTAAAAAAATTTATTTAAAATATTATAATAGTATTTTGTATATTTTAATAATATATTAAAATATATACGAAAATAATTAAGATTAATTTATTTATTAAAATAGTATTTTTAAAAAAATATAATTTTAAAAAGTAATATGCAAGTAAAATAAAATAGATCCAAGTAGCCCGGGTGATAAATGGGCTTTTTTCTAACCCTTAGATCAAGGGTTTGAATCCTATTGGCCATCACAAAAATTATTTTTTAGTGATGCTTGGTTCTCTAAAAATTGGCCAATTCATTAGTTTGATAATTAGTTTTGTCAGTTAAATCTCAGTTTGATTAGATATCAACTAAATTTCTAAAATCAGATTGGTTTGGTGATCGGTTGGTGATAGGATTGGTTCAACTGACTAATTTACTCCGATTTTCTCATTTAAGAATTGAAAAGAAGACTTATTTCAGCTCTTATTCTAGTAGTTCTAGATATCAGACAGAAATACACAGTATATTGTGATGCCTTGAAAGATGGGTTGAGATGTGTTCTGATGTAATCCAGGAGAGTTTAGTTTATGGTTCAAGGCAGTTAAAAATTATGAGCATAATTATCCCAAAAATGATATAGAGTTGGTGGCTATAGTCTTTGCTTTAAAAATATGATACTATTATTTGTATGATGAGTATTTTGAGGTATATCCAGATATTAATAGTTTGAAATATATCTTTACACAATGAGACCTAAAAATGAGATAATGCCGATGGATGAAGTATCCAGAAGATTATGATTTTATTTTGCATCGCCCTCCAAGTAAGGCATATATGGTGGCTGATGCACTTAGTCGAAAGTCATGAGATATACTAGCTAGTATTGATTCATGAGAATGGTATATGCTTGAAACTGTGGGACGATTCAGCTTATAATATAGTAGTCAAAGTCATAGTATTATGAGAAGTTTAGTAGTCATATTTTCCCTATTTAATAAGGTGATTGAGATTTATAAATAAGATGCAGAAATATTATTCATAAAGAATCGAGTAGAGACTGGTGCATGGGATGAAGATTGGGCTGTTCATATAGATGACAGTCTTTGGTTTAAGGGACGGATTGTGGTTCCCTAGATAGTAAATAAAGAAAGGAGATTTTTAGAGAATTTCACTATTTTTGTTTTACGGTGTATCCGGGTGACATAAAGAAGTATAATGATCTTTATTGCTAGTATTACTAGAATGAGATGAAAAGACATATTAGAGATTTTGTTCGACAATGCCTCATGTGTCAATAGATAAAATTTGAGCATCAGAAGTCAGCAAAATTATTCCAGCCTTTGGAGGTAACAGAGTGGAAATGAGTGTATATCACGATGAATTTTATAACTTACTTGCTACGAACATCATGAAAACTTGATGTTGTATGGGTGATAGTGGGCATGCTTACAAAGTCGAAATATTTTCTGGCAATGTGAATGACCTTCATATGATAGAAATTGTGTAGACTATACATACGAGAAATTATCCGATTATATATAGTACCAGTATCTATTGTATTGGATAGAGATCTCAGATTTATGCTCATTTTTGGAAGAGTTTCCAGAAAGTAATGGGAACACAGTTAGTAATGAGCACTATTTTTCATCCATAAAAGACGGTCAATTAGAAAGCACCATACAAGTTTAGAAAGATATGCTGTGAGCATGTTGTCTAGATTTTAATGTTAACTCAGAAGAATATCTTCTTTTAATTGAGTATGCTTATAATGATAGTTATCAGACAAGTTTCTAATTGGTACCATATGAAATATTATCTGGAAGACCATGTTGATCTTTAGTTTGTTGAGCCGAGGTGAGAGACAGATCCATCACGAGTTCAGATGTGATTAGAGATATCTCAAAAAAAGTAGATTTGATATGATAATATCTTCTTACAATTCAAAGTCAATGAAACATTATGCTGATAGACGATGATGATCTCTAGAATTTGAGGTGAGAGATCATGTTTCTTGAAAGTAATGCCAAAGAGATGAATAATCAGATTTGTCAAGCATGGAAAGCTATCGCCAACATATATTAAGCCTTTCAAAATACTTAAGAAAGTGAGTTTGGTTGCTTATTGATTGACATTACCATCATATTTATCTGGTATCCATGAGATATTCCACGTCCCTATGCTTAGGAAATATATTTCTTATCCAACTCATGTAATGAATTAAGGTGAACTTGTTATTGATGCAAATAGAATATTTGAAGAAATATCAGTGCATATCATTGATAATCGAGATTAAGTTTTGCATCACAAGACTGTGAGGCTAGTAAAAGTAATATGACAGCATCAAGGAATAAAAGATGGTATGTGTTTTAGTAATTTAATAATTATTTAACTCTAAGGTATGCTTATAATTGTAAATGTATATCTGTGAGAAATTTGGGATAAAATTTTTAGAGGATAGAATGATAAATCTAGGGAAAAAAATTGAAAATAAATAATATAATTTTTTTCCAAGAAAAATAAGCTAAATAGTAATATTACAATAAGAAATATAAGTTGGAAATTTTAGAACCCCTGACGATAAAACAAATTTCATTATTAAATTCGTTTTGAAAAATATAACTACGGTGACAAATTTCATCAAATTCTGAGGAAGTTAGAAGTTAGTTATTTTATTTATTTATTTATTTATTTTTCGAATAATTAGGAAATAAAATAAAAAAAAAAGGAAGACCACGCGCCATGACGTTAGTGATGTGGCTGTATCATTCGTGGTCCAAGCATCAAAAAAAATAAGAATAAAAAAAAACAAGTTTTTTAATATATTATTTTAATAAAATAATAGGAAAAAAAAAACTCAACGTGAATCGGGAATACACAATGCAGAAAAAAAAAATTAAAAGATTTTTTTATTTTCTTTTGATTATAACTGATTATTCTAGAGTCGGAATAGAATAGACTAAGAATAAAAGTTACTCTACATAATGAGAGTTTCAGTTTGATATTAAATTTCTAAAGTTTCCGTGGAATATTTCGAGATGTTGTAGTTTTATCCTATTGGAATTTATTTCTATTTAAAGGTCATAAATAATCATGTTTATATTTCAAATTGAACTATTTAGAAATTTCATTGGGAATAATTAATTGGTGAAAAGTTTTTATGTTTTGTTTAGTAAAATATCTTGCAGTATGAATTGTGTTTGGATAGTTATAACTATGTTTAGAATATAGTTTAATCATAAATGATATATTTGTATTTCATGTGCACGGGAATATTTCATATAAATGAGTGGGTGCATAATATATTTATACATATAAAGATATAATGGATTATATTTTGCGAACTCGAATTGAGACAACGTCCAGGCTGAGTTACGTAGTGGTTTTTGGAAAATAACAAATGATAAAAAATATTTCATCAAAAAATGTCTAATATTATTTTTTGGAGGAGGTCCATATTTCTCGGAGTATGTCCAAGAAAAACATATTTTGTTCGGAGAATATCAAATACTATTTTTTAGAAGATGTTCATATTTTTCGGAATATTTCAAAAAAACACATATATATTTTTATAGACACACACACACACACACACATCTATATATAATAAGGCACACTTAGATTTGACATGTGTGAGAGACTCTAGTAACTCAGGAATATCGGCATATAAATATTTCAACCATAATTACATTCATATAAATATTATAATTGAATGAGTGTTGATATACATGCATGATGTTTTACATGCATTTAAGTAGAGAGTAGCCTTGTATGAGTTTACTTCTATTAGGCTTTGTTTACTCCATTGCGGGACTCTTTTCAAATACATGTCCAGGACAGATGATATACCTACATGCTGGATCGTACATGTGAAGGAAGCCGATTATGACTTTAATAATATATTATGTATTTTTATTTTGCTGAGCAAATAAAAGAAAAAAAATGGGTATACTATGTTTGGAAAAAAATTATTGTATTATGTGATGGAATAAATGGGACACCGTTGGGGATGAGGTGTCACAGCATGTGCTGCAATGCACATTAGTATATAGTCTTATGATATTGAGTCCCGAATAGATAGTCATTAAAAGATTATGGGGAAAGAAAGATATGGTAAAGAAAAACTTCATTTGAAGAGATGGGAAGATCTTTGCTTCCTGAAGGAGGATGCTGGGCTGGGCCTAATAAGCCTTAGTGATATGTCTAAAGCATGGACATGTAAAAGATGGTGGATGCTAAATTAAAATGCTTGTTTGTGGGCTAAATTTATGAAAGCTAAGTACTGCATTACAGATAACATAATTAAAGAGAGGAAAATGAAGAAAGTGTCACTGGCTTGGAAACAAATGCCGAAGCAAAGAGAGAGGGTGGACTCGAATTCTAGAATAGTAAAAAGTGGATGGAAATGAATGCTAAGGACGAAGGGAGTTATCACATTGACAATGGCCAAAAGATAAGTGAGGAAGAAGAAAAGTTTTCAGCCCTTATTTAAATGGCTTTGCGCAAGTGAGAACCCATAGAAAATGAACATTTTCTTGTGGAGAGTTCTCAGTTATGTAGTTCCGGTGGACTTAAACATACAAGCTGAAGGCATTAAAATGGCCCCAGGTGTGAATGCTGTACAGCAGAGGCAGAAAGTTTAGAACACATCTTCTCTAATGGTAAGGTAGCAACATAAATCTGGAGTCGCTTAGAGGCTCTCCAACAAATCAATGGTGGTGGCCAAGCACTAAAGGAGAGATTATGGAAGTGGAGCAAAGAAAACTCAAAAGATGGGGTGCAGACATGGCTTAGGAGTAATGTCCCACATATTGCAATTTGCTGCATTGTAAGAAAGTTTTTACTCCACCAAAAGAGAGGGTTTCATATTAATGAAAAAACTATTATAAAAAAAAAGAAGAATAATAAAAATTAAAAGAATACGTAGAAAAATAAAAATAAGAAGAGAAAAATAAGAATAATAAAAAGAATAAGAACATTTGAAGGATAATAAGAATAAAAAGAATAAAAAGAACAAGAAGAATAATAAGCATATGAAGGATAAGAAGAATAATAAGAAAAATAAGAATAAGAAATATATGAAGGATAAAAAGAATAAGAAGATTAAGAAGAATGAGAAGAATAAGCAGAAAAAAAGAATAAAAAGTTTAAAAATAATAATAAGAATAAGAAAAATAAAAAGAATATGATAAAAAATAAGAAAAAGAAGAAAAAAATTAGAAAAAAATAAAAGAAAGAAGAACATAGAGAATACAAAGATTAAGATGAATAATAAGAGTAAGGAGAATACGAAGAATAAGAAGAATAAGAAAAATAAGAAGAATAAAAAGAATAAGATGAATACGAAGAATAAGTAGAATATGTAAAATAACAGAAAAAGTATAATAAGAATTAGAACAATAAAAAGATTAAGAAGAATAAGAATAATATAAATAAGAAGAATAAGAATAAAAAAAATAAGAAGAATAAGAAAATTAAGAATAATACGCAGAATAAAAAAAGTAATAAAAAATAATAAAAAAAAGAATAAGAAAAATAAGAAGAATTAGAAGAATAAAAATAATAAGAAACATAAAAAAATATATAAAAAATAAGAAAAATAAAAGTAATAAGTTGAATAAAAAGAATAAGAATAAAATCAATAAAATGAATAAGATAAATAAAATGAATAAGAATAATATTAAGAATATTAAGAATATTAAGAATAAGAAGAATAAGTTGAAAAAGAAGAATAAGAATAAAAAAAATAAGAAAAATAAGCTGAATAAGACCAATTAGAAGAATAAGAAGAATTAGAATAAAAAAAAAATAAGAAGAATAAAAATAATAAGAATAATAATAAAAAGAAAAAAATAAAGAATGAAAAGTATAAGAAGAAAGAAAAAAAGAAAAATAAGAAGAAAAAGATGAATAAGAAAAATAAGAAAAATAATGAGAAAAATAAGAATAAAAAAAATAAGAAGAATAAAAAATTTAACAAGAATAAGATTAATAAGAAGAATAAAAAAATAAAAAAATAAAAAAGAATAAAAAATATAAGAAAAATAAAAAAGAATAAGAAGAATATGAAACATAAAAAGATTAATTACAAAAAGAAGAATAATAAAAAAAACTAGAAAAAGAAAAATAAGAAAAATAACGAGAAAAAGAAGAATATAAAGAATATTAAGAATAAAAAGAAAATAAAGAATATGAAGAATAAAAAAAAAGAGAATAAGAAGAATAAGAAGAATACGAAGAATAAGAAGAATAAAAATAATAAGAAAAATATAATCAATAAGAAGAATTTGAAAAATTAAAAAAATATGAAAAATAACAAGAATATGAAGAATAAGAAAATTAAGGTGAATAAGATGAATAAGAATAAAAAAAAAGAAATAAAACATTAAGAATAATAAGAAGAATAAAAAGAAAATTAATAAAAAGAAGAAAAAGAAAAAAAAGAAAATAAAAAGAATAAGATTAGGTAGAAGAAGAAGAAGTTGAAGAATATAAAGAAAAAGAATGATAAGAAGAACAAAAAGAATTAGAAGAATAAGAAGAACAAGAATAGAATAAAAAGAAGAAAAAAAAGAATAATAATAATAATAATAATATGAGGAAATAAAAGAAGTATAAGAATAATAAGAATAAAAAAATAAAAAAAATAAGAAGAATAAGAACAAGAAGAATAAAAAGAATAAGAAGACTAAGATAAATAAGAAGAATAATATAAATAAGAAGAAATAGAAGAATAAGAAGAATAAAAAAATAATAAGAATAAAAGAATAATAAGAATAATATTAATAAGGATAAAAGAATAATAATAATAATAAGAATAAGTATAATTAGAAGAATAAAAAGAATAATATGAATAATAATAATAAGAAAAATTAGAAGAATAAGAAGAATGAGAAGAATAATAAGAAAAGTAAGAATAAAAAGAATAAAAAAAATAAGAAGAATAAGAAGAATTATAATAATTAGAAGATTAAGAAGAATTATAAGAATTAGAAGATTAAAAAGAATAATAAGAATATGAAGAATAATATGAATAATAAAAATAAATAGAATATGAAGAATAGAAATAATAAGAAGAATTAAAAGAAAAAGCAGAATTACAAGAATAAAAAGAATAAGAAGAATAACAATAATAAGAATAATAAGAAGATTAAAATGAATAAAAATAATAAGAAAAATAAGAAAAATAAAAAGAACTAGAATAATAAGAATAATAAGAAGAATAAAAAGAACAAGAATAATAAGAAAAATATGAAAAATAATAAGATAAAAAAAAATCAAAAGAATAAGAAAAATAACTTGATTTGATTTGACAATTATTACGCTAAGATATGACAATTACTTATTATATGACTATTAAATGCAAATATATAAGAAATTTGCATAGAAGAAAGTTATATTAAACTATAAAAAAAATGTGAGAGAGAAATGCAATGGGAAGGGGTAGGTTCTTTTAAGTTTTCTTACATCCTTTCCCACTATTTATCTCAAAGCAGGCTGATATGTTCTTGAAACAATTGGTTAATGGGCTATGTTAGATCATGCTAGTTTTGGCTGGGCCATGTGCCTATCTTGGCACAAGTTGTTAGCCTTGGTTCGGTCTATGTTAACCTTCACTTGTTTGGAATACAATGGTTGGGTCGGGCTGGAGATGAGAGTAGTCAATGTGTTCTTTTTGGCTTGACCCAACTATGGTCCTTTTAAAAGTACGACTTTAGCATGTTATTTCACTCGAGTTGGCAACTATGGTCGTGCCATGGGGCAAGTAGGATAACCCTCATGGATCATAATGGCCCATTAATGGACTGATTTTAGTTTCTATTTTTTGATATAATATTGCTTTTTTAGAGCGAGGAATAATACATATATTATGCAATTTTTTATGTGATATGCCTTGTTGAGATAAACTTGTTTTTTGTTTCCATTAAAGCTTGTATGAGATATGATTGAAGAAAAATTTATTTGAGTGAAATTATGTTGGGTGAAAAACTAAACATAACATTATAAATTTAATAATATTAAAAAATTTTATCTTGATAAATTAAAATCACGATCATTTTTATTTGTGAGAATAATAAGATCATATTACTTAAATAATTATAATTCACATGATCGATTTTAATAATTAATAATTTCGCTCTTGAAGTTGTAACTTGTAATACAAATCATTGTCGGAGTGAAGAAATGCTTTGGGACCTTACATTTTGTGTGCCTAAAATCGTGCATTTCTTGCCTCCAAATCTGCTTCGATTAGGGTTTTTCTTCTTATGGGTTTTCAAGTTTTCAGCTCGCTCTACATCTCGAAGCTGATAAAATGCTAGTCTGCTAATGAAATCTTTGGCTGCGCAGTCTGCAACTATGCCAGGGGAAGATGGGTGGCTGATAGCACGAGGCCATTATATTGTGGTTTTCAGTGTAAACAATGGCTATCGGAGATGTGGGCCCCCGCAGTTTAACCCAGCGAACTGATTTTTCATACGAGGGGTATCGATGGCAGCCTGATAGCTGCGAGATGCCCGTGTTTGAACCATCTTCTCTCTTGAAGAAGTAAAGGGTTTCATTCTTACAGCGACTGCAATCATGGTTGTATTCCCGAATTGCATTCATGACTCTGTTTTCTCGCCGGAACTGTTCGTCACAACGGATGGGCTTGCCAGTTCTCTTCCACCAACACCACCATCTTGTACTACTGGTCCGCGAGCCTGGCAGACTTGCAGCCGCTGAGTGTTAAGAGTCCGGCCGAAGACATGGCTATACATCTCGACCGCGCTCCTGCTTTCCTGAGACAGTTTCTTCACCAGTTCGATGTTCTGATTCTCAACACCGGGCGCCACTGGAACAGGGGAAAGTTCAGGCCCACCATTGGGTGATGTTAACCAACGGAGAGCCGGTGAAAGACAAGCTCTCCGAGATCGGAAACGCAGAGAATTTCACGATTCGGAGAATCGTCCGGTGGCTCGATTCTCAGCTGCTCTCTCGTCCCGGCGCAATTGCGACGACACCGCTTCTTTGACGAGAGGCAGTGAAGTGGCGCAGAGCGAGTCGAGCGACTCTGTGATTGCTGCTGCCATTCGACTTCGAGGCACGAGTGTAAAGCTTCTGGACATCACTGCTCTCTCAGAACTGCGAGACGAGGCTCCTTTATCACGCTGCAGCGTCACGGCCACTCCCCTTTGCTCAAGCATAAACAAACATCACAGTATTGGTGCGTATCCAGGGGATTTTTATTTTTTTTTCCTCTGTAGAGCTGCATCGTTGTAATTTTTTCTTACTTTCTAAAAAATAATGTGTAATCTTTTTTAACATTGTCAAGTTAAATAATCTTTTATAGTCATGCTTATGTATTATATATATTTTTTGATAATAAATTGTTTGTAATATATGTCACACACACACACACACACATATAGATACACACACACACACATACTACTCACATGATGGGTGTTATGATTATCCCTTATTTTATGTGTATATATATTTATGTATGTGTATATATATGTATATATGTGTGTGTATATATGTATGCACACACACACACACATATAAGTGTGTGTGTGTTCGTATCCACAATACTATGCATATATCCCACCCTCCATGCTAATATATATATATATATATATATGGATATATTAGTGTGGATGGTGGGATATTGAATGAGTAAATTGATTTGCAAGATCGACCCTCACTTTGATATATATAGCTTTCGTGCGTGCGTGCGTGCGTAAATGCTAAATTGTCATTTTGAGTTTGATAAAGACGCTTGTCTGGTGGGATCGAGCGAAAACTGGAAGGATGGCGTTTGAAGAGTTTGACCCGGTGTTCAGAGAACTGAGAGCCGAATGGGCACAAAATTCGGCTTATGATGCGGTTCCATTGCGCCGATTCTTGATGTACGCTTTTGCTCCAGATTACCATCACCTCAAGTTTCTCGTCACCGATTACCATTCCAACACTTTCGAGAGCCTGAAATCGATTGTGCAACTTGAGGATTTGGTCAGTTTGTTTCTGTTTTGACGAACTAGCGCTTTTCTTTTCTACGAGTGAACGTTCCTGCTCATTAGTCGTTCTGAGAGTTATATATATTTTTTTGATATTTTTTTTGAAGTGTTTACATCTCTGATGCTGCTTTTCTGTTCAGCTAAACTCATTCTCCCTGTGCTTGATTATTTTTCATTTGTGTCCGGGAGATCATGGTGGACTAGGAGACTGCTTCGCTGCTCAGATTAAATTCTATTAAGTTGATGACGTTTGTGTTCGCCATTGTTGATGCTGCGAGATTCTTCCTTGCGCTTATGTTAGATGCATGATGTTGCAGCCTGGGGGGGAGGGGGTTGATACTCCAATTATCCGAGTGGATTTAATTTCAGGGGCGATCATAGTTTTGGATCCTTTCTGCAAGTGATTGCAGTTCTCTCCTTTCCCCAGTTCCGAGGTCCCTTTTCATCAATGAAAGTCAGTTGTCTGGTACTAGTTAAGGACAATCTTTCGCCTATTCAAAGCATAACTAAGAAATAAAAGTCAGTTGTGCGGCACTAGTTATAAAAATATATTATATTATATTTTAAAAATTTGTTAAAGCCGGTGCATGTATTTCATGTGTAATAAACATTTAAAATTGATATTTACATTCATCTCATTATCTTGATGAATTTGTTTATAAATTAATTAATGATATATTATAGTGTATAATGATAGATCATGTCTTGATGCTTTGGCATGTGTCTTCATTCATAGATAGTATGTATCTAGTTCGAGACTCATCATATGCAGTCTTTTTAATTTTTGTGACTAAAAAGTTGAGATATTAATCTTTTTTAGATCTCATTCTAAGTGGGTGTATTGTATATTAGATATGATTTTTTTTTAATTATATATAATAACAATTAACTTATTTTGTATTTTCTATATTACATATGATGTAATTATTAATTTTTATATGCTTTGTTCATGCATGAATGACTGCATTGGAAGTGTTTTATTTATTGGTTATAAGAATAAAGAATTGTGAGATCCAAAATAGAAAAATCAACCTTTTCAAATAACAATCTAACATAAAATAGTTCATAAGGTGTATCTATAACTTGATATTATGTTTATCAATTCTAGATTGAAAATTAATTTTTATTTTACTTTCAAAAAGTAGAATAATTTATAGTATATTGCTTATTCAGGCAAGTTGATATGCAATTAGAATTTGAATGATTGGTTAATTGAGTGTGGTTATAATTTTTAATATAAATATTAAGGTTTAGAGGTTTTTTTTCATATAATATAATATGTAAAGAATAAAATTAATTTGTATGTCTTTGAAAATATATGTAAAAAAAGTATTATATTGGTAGCATGTGATATATTCATTCAAGTTGTTTTTAGATAGTTAAGTTTTTATATAATTTTTCTATTTCTAGTAGTGTCAAACATGTTACATACTGCAAAATAATTAATTTTTGGTTTAATTAGTATTTTGGCAAGTGCATTATCCAAGCACTTAAAGTCTAAAAAGACTTGGTAGATATTTTTGTGAGGAAATAAATATTTCTTGAAAGTTATAACTTGTTTCAATTCTAAAAAGAATCAATTTTTTAAAATTCTTTATTATTAATTATTTAAAGAAAATTTTTAGTTTAATCATTTCTTACCCATTAGATCAAATTATAGAAAAAACAACATAAACTAATAAAAAAAATGGTCTGATAAAAGATATAAAAGTTAAAAATTCATTCGTGGAGCTCAATTGAAGTCATTGTCCCCAAAAAATTGCATAAACAAGTTTTTAAAGATTATTTTATCACATACATAGTTTTTAAAATTTCCAAACATAATCTTTCTTCATTCATGCATGAAAATTGAGTCGTTGCTATATTCATACCTCTTTTTTATGATTTTTATAAAAAAAAATATATTTTTTGCATCAAATTGATTAAATTATTCATACGTAGTTAGTGAGGATGATAATATCTCAATGGAGGTTACTTTGTAAACTAGCATGCAAATATTCTTAGAATACACTTAACATGTTTGTATAAAATCTTTAACAATTAATTAAATTTTAATTTATCTATTTTTTTTATTATGCATAATCTTTAAATTGAATACCTACTTGGAACTTTCAAAAAAAAATTTAAAGGGCATTATATTTGTTTCTAGGCTGTATAAAAATATAAAATTGAAAGACATTTATAATTTTGTTAGTCATCATCCAAATTGTGAGTGTATCAAAAAGAGATTTATGTATTTTGATATTATCAAAAAGTAAAAAATAAATAAATATAAGTGATGAAAATTTAGAGAAAAGTAAAATATGATTAGATGTTAATTATAATTTTATTATTTTTTTGAGTATAATCAAAATATCAAAAATAACATAATCATTTTCAAGATTATATAGATTTATAGGATATGTGTAGTATCTCAATTCATTTAAATGCTAAGATTAGGTATGTATAGCATCTCAACTCATTTAAATGCTAGGATTAGATATGTTTATCATCTCAACTCGTTTACTTGTTAGGATAGGGATGCTTCTCATTCTCATAATAATTTGAACACATCAAATCTCGTTTGGCTAAAATATTAATTTCGAAGGAACTAGGATGAGAATGAAGCAATATTTTTATTTGAAAAATTTTCTCTCGCTAATACTGTCTCTACATTTTGTTTTATTAGTATCATTATAAAAAGTGGAGAATCAAATATTAAAACCTTTTGATTATGTGGTCCAATAATAATAGAAGATATTAATAGAGGCAATACTTTTTTTCCTGAGCACCAATAGGAACATCCCCTTAACTCGAAATGAATAAAGTCCCTAAAAGATCAATCTTCATAATTTGAGATAGGATATTAAAAAAAATTAATTCTAAAGAATATGATATCAACACTAATAATGATCTTATTTATTATAGGTGATTAATAGTTGTAATATGTGAGTATTCTAATAGTTAATTAATGCATACTTAATGGTCTTTATAATTATTTTCTAATGTTCAAATTGAAGATTTTTTTCTTGGATACCAAATTTGAAATGATATCTTTGAAAAAATTAAATAAGATTTTGATTGATCATATGATTTATTGTGAAAATTATGTGGTTAATATTTTTTAGAAAGACTTCTATATTTAGAAAATATCTTAATTGTGCTTAATTAAATTCTTATGTTTTTTATATTTTTATTTTTGGGTGGATTACTTGTATATATAGTCATCTTTTTTTATTATATATTTTAAAATATGTGCATCAAATAATTTAAAAGATTATTTTAAAGAATTATTAATTTTTAATCATTTTATTTCTCACTTAAATTGTGTTTTTATTATTTTATGAAAAAATACAAAAATAAAAAATTTTAAATCTTTTTTGAACTAAATAAATTTATTTAAATCTAAAATAATTTTTAATAAATATAATTAAATATCTAAAATTATTATGAATTAAAATTATTCTTAATTATGATTTTTATTTAGTATTTTTCTCCTTTTTTTAAATAGAAATACCTGATCTATGAGCTATTCTAATTTTATTTGTATATTATATAAGAATGTGCGTTGTATATTATTTATTATCGAGTATTATTTTCTTTATTTTATATTTTTTATGTGTAATATGATATCCATGCTAAATTTGTAAATTTCAATGTGTCTTATTATTCTTTTTTTTTTTTTTCCATTTGTAGTATGTGCTTGAAGAAGGTGAGCACAATTTGTTTTGCAAAGGCCGCACACTAGTAGTGTATGCAGGTGCAAGGTCAATGCGAAGTGGTGTGTGCAGTGGTGTAAGCTAAATATCCTAATTGAGTTTTTATTTTCATTTTGATATATTTTAATAAAAAAATGATTAAATTCTTATTTGGTTTGCAATAAATTAGATTTTTTTATAATTTTTTTTGGAGGAATCAATATGAATTATTATAATAGATATAGTTGGAGACTCTCAATCTAGCGTACTTATTGCAGTATGATATGTTATATCAAAAATAAATATTATAATTGTGAGAGACATATTGACTATTAGAGTGATGCAGCGATACTCATAGAGTTTATCCATCATAACACTTATTTTGAGATGTCAACTAGGTCGGGCAAATTGAGCCTAGCTCAATGCATGATATGAAAATGTTGTGCTTAGTGAGAATGTTTGTAGAATGCAGGATTAGTAGGCTCTAAGCAAAAATCAGACATGTGTATTCTTAGTTTGGCTATCTATTGTTGGTCAATTTGAGAATAATTGACTCTAGTCTTAAAGATATTTTTATCATAAAAGTGTATAGAGATTTAATAGAGATATTATTAAAAATGAATTTAAATATATGATCATTTTTGTTGATGTTTACTTGAGATTACATGAATATATATTTTGTGTGATTAATCATAAGTTTTTTTTTTATTTTTTATATGTTTTACAAAATGATATTAAAAATATTATAAAATTAAAAAGTAATAATAAATTAGAATATATGTCAAACTGATTCGGTGTTTATTGTAGAATCATGAGATTATATTCTGAATTTATAATATGGGCGTACTCAACAAAATAAGATTATTAAAAGAAGGAATAAATATTTAAATCAGATGACTTGGATACTTTTATTTTATAAGAGTTTTAGAATATTTTTTGAAAGATGTAGTTTTTAATCAATATTTTTTGAAGGAGTTTTAATTATTAATTAAAATGTATTCTTTTATTTTTTTTAGTGTATACTCTTTTAGATTTATCATCTTGTAGTGTAACTATTTAGCAATATTGAGAAATTTGAACTAGTGATTGAACTGAAAAAATTACTGATTCATAGTTTACTTGCTCGGTCGGTGGTTGGATTGCTTTCAAACCACTATCCATTTGGCGATGTTATAAATGTATTTTATATATTATTAAAATTAAAAATAATTTTAAAAAATTACACAAACAAATAAACAAAACATCGATAAATATAAATATATATTATTTGAATTTTAATGATATATCAGAAATATTAATAAAATATCAGTAAATTATATTATTTATTTTAAATTTATGAAAATACTTGGAAAAATTTTAAAAAATTATAAATTAAGTAAAATATATGTTAAAGTATTTTGTATGTATAATTAATATTTAATATAATTAATTTAATATATTTAATATTGTAAAATAAATAATGATATATATATATATATATGTTTTTTTAATATTTATATGTTTTATATTTAATTATTATGTAAATGATATTAAAAAAATTTATTAAAAATAATATAAAATAGTTTGTATAGTTTAATAATTTATTAAATAAAATATACACTAAAATAATTAGGATTAATTAATTTATAAAAATTGTATTTTAATAAAAATTTAGTTTAAAAAAGTAATATGCAAGTAAAATAAAAAAGATCCAAGTAGCCCAGGTGGTAAATGGGCTTTTTTCAAACCCTCAGATCAAGGGTTCGAATCCTATTGGCCATTGCTAAAATTAAATTTTAGTGATGGTTGGTTCCCTAAAAATTGGCTATTTCTATCAGTCCATTAGTTGACAGTCAGTTTTGTTTGTTCAATCTTATCTTGATTGGATATTAGCTAAATTTCTAAAATCAGATTGGCTTAGTGATCGATTGATGTTAAGATCGGTTCAACTGATTAATTCGGTCCAATTTTCTCATTCATGCTTTTTAATTTTTTTTTATAGAATTTTTGGATTTACTTATTTTATTTTATATTATTTTTAGAATGAGATAATCCTAGAGACTGATATAATTTTAATAAGTATGAATATTATTCTTTTTAACATAATCTATTTTTTAATTATCATAGAAATAGGATGAATTTAGATATTTTCTCATGAAAGTATCATGTATACAATAAATTCAAATTGTGTTGAGTCCAAATAAAGTTAGATTTCTTGGGTAGAGAGATCTTATTCAGACTCGTATAATGCAATTATTCATGAGTCTTTATAAGTACAAACTCATATTGAGTCAGTAATTAAGAGATATGACCACCCAAGACTTATAATCTATCTTAGGTAAGAGATATTGACAAATCTTCTCATATTAGAGATGAGCTTACCAGAAAATTAGATGATCTTATATTAGTCCATCTGATCTAGACCTTCAAGTTGCTCTTCGGAATTATACTCAGTACTCGATTTTATAAGATTATTTTATTTTTATTTTGCTTATTATTTCTCTTAACGATGCTAAGATAATTGAGTCTCATTCGGAGGCATTATCTCATTCAGGATGGCGTCATGCCATGAAGAAGAGATGCATGCGCTTCATTCTAATGGAACCTAAAAACTAGTATTGTGATATTTGGGAAGTTTTGTTATTGGTTACAGGTAGGGGTTCATTGCAAAGACATGTTTAGATAAGAAAATATGATGTTTTAACGTGAGACTTTTTGTAAGAAGATACATTAGATATATAATTTGAACTATCATGAATCATGATACTTATTCTCAAGTAGTCAAGATCATGCCCAAGTGTATTTTCTTTTTTCCTGCATCATTTTATAGTTGAAGGATACATCAGTTATATGTGAAAAATATATTCTATTATGGTAATCTTAAGGTGTACATGGAGTAGTCACATGAGTTTTGAGAAATTTAGTGATGTACAGTTTGTAGATTACAAAAAGTATTGTACAACCTGAAGTAGGTAGTCATATGTTTTGGTTACATTGTGTGTTATTGATTTTTTTATTCTTCCGGATAAGTTGATGATTGATTGATTTGGTTAATTATTTATCTGGTTGTTATTTTTACTACATAAAATGACTAGTTGAGAATTATGTAATTCAATGATTATTTTAGACATAGTTTCAGACAAAAAATCATGAGATGCTAAAATTTTCTTTTGGCATAAAAGTGTTATAATTTATGAGGGCTATTATTTTGTTATGGAAGAGATATGTACTTAATATTCATGTAAAATTTAATTTTTTTGTGTTGTGATCTAACATATACTCCTATTTGTACTTACTTTATTTGTAATATAATTTTTCTAGTTGATTCTATTACCTGTATGAGAATCATAGAAATAATTAAATATCTGATTATGATTAGATTATATAAAATATACGTAGTTAGTAAAATTAGTTATTTTCTAGATTATTATTGATAAATTTATATTGATGTAGTTCTTTGTATATTGAATATATGTGAAAAAATTTCTAGGACTTGAGATTTTTTTTTTTGATATCATAGATACTTGTAGTTGATCATCTATTTAGATTCGAGTTGGGTATCAATATTTACTTGGAGAAGATCTATATGACAAGATTTTATAATTTGCTTGGAAGTAATTATATTTTGGAAAATTAAGAGGTACGTCATTATTAAATATTTAAAATCTAGTGTAGTGGTAGAGTTCAGAATGATAATAATAATTAATTATAAAAGTCTTTGTATGTGGCATTTGTTTGAGGAGATTAGATGTGTGTTTTTTTTCCCTCAGTTTTTTACAGTGATAATCAAGAAGTAAGATGTATAGTCTCTAATTTGGTATTTTATGAGGAGATGAAATACATAGAGGTGAACTACTATTTTTTTAGGGAGATGAGACTTAATTTTTTTTCTTTAAGCTTAGTGTTATGAACTTGTGTGCACCAATTTGATGAGATATGCTGTGGTTTATATTTTTAGTTTTTTTTTTTAATGAGAATATTTAATCTATGAGTTGTCATAATTATACTTGCTCTTTAATAAGGGCATGCGTTGTACATTATTTATCATTGAATGTTATCATTTTTATTTTATAATTGTTAAACTTAGCAACTAAATATTATAAAAAATCTAAATCTCTTTAGAATTTAAAATCATAAAATTCTTATATATGAATTTAATATAATGTGTATTTGTTAGAATGAGCATTTCATGATTAAATCAAGGAGATTCAATTTGATCAATGAATAATGACTACACGAATAATGATTTAGTATAATGAGCATAAATTTATAAGATCTCAAAAAATAATATCAAAAGCTGAAAATATTAGGTTAGAATTTAATTATTTTGTTTTATTATCCATTGATAACGAAATATCATGGAAACAAGTAGTTACATAATTGTTTTCTTCATAATTAATCATTTAAGAGTCAAAATTAATAAGAAAAATTAAAAAGGTCGTAATGCCTACATGAAGTTTGGAATAAATTTGTAATTCTATTAGAAATATTTTTATGCTTCTCTATGGATATTGTAACTATATCAATTATTTTAAATATTAGTTTGCATATTTTGTTAGAGTGAAAAATTTGTATCTATTCCAGCATGATTCATCATCATCCATGATAGTATAATATTTTTGAAAGAGATTTGAGTATGTTAATATTATCGAGTGAAGATAATATTTCGATGTGCTATTTATGGTGCCATATTTCTTTTTTATTGGAACTCTGTATTTTTTTTTTTTTTTTTTTTTTTTTTTTTTTTTTTTTTGTGTTCTGCAGAGAGATAGCACTGGAATTGGGGGTTCATGGTCTGATTTTGTTGAGTACCTCATGCTTTCCATTAAATCTGAATATATGAAGCTCATTTTGGAGAAGCACATAGAAATGGAAGGTGTTTTTTTTTTTCTTTATCTCTGTTCCCTTCCTTCATTTATGATACATGAAGTTAGTTTTCTTGCACTTTCCCGATAATAGAAATTTTGAAATTAGAAAATGGTTATTTTGCTATTTAAAGAGAAAAATGGATTATGTTGCACATATTGTTTTCCATGACATGATTTTTTATTTGTTTAGCTAGCAGACATTGATACGACAAAAAAACAAGTTCATAGAATAAATCTTCATACTTTTAACTTTTGTCGACTAAAAGTGACACCGATGTGAATATTAGCGTCATAAACATCTTTTAAAAGATTCTTATTAGTTAAGAAATTTAAAATACAAAAGTTTGAACTCGGTACCATATTCATATGTATTTTCAGTTGGCTGGTTGTGGTATTCCTTCTGTTAGCACATGGTGGTGGTATTTGTAGGATTTTATTGCCGAGACTAATATTTTGAATTCCTAACTTAGCTTTGGAAAATCAATGATGTGAGCGGGCTTAAGGCCTTTATGAAATTCGATTTTGAGATTAAATGTAATAATTTTTTGGGGATGAGAGGATAAAATGGGAGTTTTTTAGTGAAATAATGAGAGTTTTCTAAGAATTTTAGGGATTTTTGATTTTGTTTTTCATAAGGGCTTGAAAATACTTTAATTTTTGGGTGAGTTTGAAATTGTGAGCCAATTATTAGAATTGAATTTGAAAAATTTAATTTCTGCTTAGACCTAGAATAGATTTTATGAATTTTATAATTTTAGAACATTGAGTTTTATTTTATGTTGGGTTTCACAAATACTAGGATTAGGTTGGAGGATATCAAATTGGGAGTTATTTGTTGGAATTGAATTCGATAAATTTAATTTCTACTTAGGGTTTGAGATTTGAAGTGATATTAGGTATTTTTAAATATCTAATTTTAGGGTTCTGGGAGCTGACGGGTAAATAGGCAAGTAGATGGGGAATTCAATATTGAAGGGATTACTTGAAAATAAAATTATTATTTGTTTGAACAATTTTAATGCATATGGTTTTCAAGCCAATATGAAGGCCTACTCAAAATCATGAAAAATTTATATATGTGTCTTGGTCTCTAGAGTGACACTCTAAATCAAAATCTTGAGGAACTTGGTGATTTGCTCTTTTGCCGAGGACGCATCTTATTGCAACATTAGACCAACATTGATTGGTTTTTTCTGCTAATTTCAAAAGCGCAAAACTTACATTATATTCTTACGGAATAGCATACTATTTAAACTCGTGGTTCATACCTTTTAACCAATAAAGAAAATGATGAGAATTAAGATGTCCTTCAAAAGTAGGAGTCACAATGTGAATATCTCTGAAATATTAAAATTTTAAATTTATATTATCATATCCTCATGCTGGTTCTTATTGAGGAGAGTGACAATGATGATGTCATCGCTCTTAATCAAACTCATTCTCATGGTAATCATGTTTTAACTTGGCAAAATATTCATTAGTTCTACTTTGAAATATCCTGGCTATCGTAAGCTCATTTAATCTTAGCCCTAGGGTTAAGTTTCTAGTATCAAATTAAATACGAATGCTAGTACTCTAAATCTTCTTTACGAGATTCGTGTCGTTTAAAAAATTTAAAATATACAAAATTAAAAATTGGTATCATATTCTTAGATAATTTATGTAGGCCGGCTATGGCTATTTCTCCTCAGCATGAGTATTGGTAGCACTGTATGTTCTTGAGGTATTCCTAGGTGGTGCTAGTGAGATTTTATTGTCGGGACTAATAGTGGATGAAGAATTTGATTTGGAAGGGAAGGAGGAGAGGTTTTCAAACAACCCCCACCTTTATGTCCTCCCAAATGGGATGCCCAATATCATCAAATTGCTTAGGAAAAAAAATTACTTATTGTATGCTCCAAGAACAATATTGGGTGTCATGACAAAAAATAACAAAAATGATTTTCTATTTTTCAAAAAAGTGCACATGCTGTTTTATGCAACCCGAACATGCTTATCATCACGCTAATGTGAGGTTAATTGCGATCGATAAATAGTTAGTTTAAGGGCTTGATATATGTGGCTGATTTGATCAGTGATTAATGAGCAAGACATATATGCAGTTGTATGCTAGAGGTTGTGCCTTGGTGCCATGGCAAGTGCCTTCGTCCAAGGGAAGTAGTAACCTCTTTGATTTTTGGGAGTGAGACTCATGTGCTGTATTTTCAGGTACAATTTTTGCAAAGTTAGTTGCTCAGAAATCAAAAGGGATGCCTCTAATTTTCATTCCTTTGTCAAAACTCGTGGATTCTGCTGCAAACGATGCAATGGAAATCATGTCTTTTGGGCTCTTCAGAGCATTGGAAACTTTGATAGGTTAGTCTATCTTTGGTAAATGGACTTGTGTTCCTGGTCTCTGCCTCTATTTTTTACTTTATTTTAATGTGAATCTGATTTGCGGGCTCCTTTTCTTGTATCTTGATTCATGTTTGTGTCGGCTGTTTTTGATTAATTTGCCAGAAATCTGCTTATTTATTCTTGTTTCTTAAAAAAAAAAAAAGAGTGCTTTAGAGGTCATGCATTGGTGTAATGATAAGTATGTTCGTCTAAGGATAGTAGATCTTAGGTTCGAGACTCATTAGATGAAACCCCTTTGATTATGAGAGAGGGTTGTCGTGATATTGATCTCTCCCATATAGAGGTGTCAATTGTGCCGGGCCGGGCAGGCCCGGCAGGGAAAAATTCCGTGCTGGGGCCCGTGCCTGGCCCGGCACGGTTCGGCCCGCGGCACGGCAAACCTGCACGGGTTTATTCTGTGCCGGGTGTCCTGTGAGCCCGACCCCATGATGCCCCTCCTGCAAAAAAAGACCGCGGGCCGGGTCTGATTCAACCCGACCACGGGCCAGGCGAGGCACGGCATGGCCCGCCGTGCCTGTGGGCCTTGCCGGGCCCAGCATGGAAGCATGATCGTGCCTTAAAATAACGTGCCGGGCCGTTTGACACCTCTACTCCCATACCCTACGCTAAGCTGAAACATTGTACATTAGATATGACTTTTTTAAAAAATACATGTTTTGAGATTTACTCGGGAAAGAATAAAATCATAAAATTTAATAGTAATATGTTGGTGGATTCATAAAGTTCAATTTCAATTAATGTCTTCTATATTGAAGTTGAACTAGGTAATGTGCTTATTTTATTAGTCACTCTATCATGAAAATTGTTTCCTTTTTGAAAAATCTACTTACTATTTTTTTCTCTCATTTCTCTTAGATCAATCTATAATTGACACTAATGTATTTTTCCTAGTTGTTATATATACTTCAATTTGAATGCTACTGGTGATGCATATATTGACAAAATGAGTGCTGACACAATTAGAATTTTTTGTCGAGTGATTTGTCATGTTATTAAATAAAAATTTGGAGTATTAAATGTTTTAGAAATTGAAATCAGCATTAGTAATGGCATCCTCAAGTTAACTCATTTTATAGAATTTAGAACTGAAATAAGTGGGAATTATGATATTTAGTTTATTTTTTTGTCCGCTTATATCCTCAAGTTAGCTCGACTAATCCACCAGGGCTCCTTGGCAAAACACTTTACCACCTCCCCAACTATAAATAGTAGTGAAGGAAGTTGAGGATCAAACTCGTAACTTCCAAGGAGGCACACATTCAACATCCTTATCATCCGAACTATTGTGTTGATATGTTTATGATATTTAGTTTTCACAAAGGTTCTTAGAGGACTTAAAGTCTTAAACTTAGTATTATCATCTTTAGCTAAATTTAATATTTATGATATTTATCTATTAGTTTAATGAGATATTATGTTTTGATGTGATAGTAAGTATCTTTGTCTAAAAAATGATAGGTCTCATACTTGAGACATTTAGATGTAGAGGTGTCAACTTGGCCTGTGGCTAAACACCAAATTACCTAGCATGGCACACCACGGACCAATGTCGTGCCTGAACATGCCTCATGTCGACTTTCTAGGGATGAGCCGCATGTTGTGCCAGGCATGACCCATGGATTTTGGTGTGACTGGCACTAATAGGCACGACACATGCCTGAAACTTGCTTGCCATTTTGGCATGTTTATAAAACATTGTGCATTCACATGCTTGTCTCATGATATTATTTATAAATAGGGTGCATAAATGTATGCACCTCATTTTGAATTTGTGGTCGTTGTTGGCATTGGTAGACTTATGAGTTTTGACCGCGATAATGACAAGTTGCTATCTTTTTCGGAAAGACATAATATAATATATATATATATATATATTAATTGTAAATCGTTGGATTTCTTCAAATGTCTATGCACAAAAATCTAATGATTGTTGGATTTTTCTTCAAAAAAATTGTAAAAAAATTTAAAATTTTTAATATTAGTTTATTATTAATAAGATGTTAGAATTTATAATTTTTTATATTGAAATTAAATTTCTTATCTTTTTCTTAAAATATCATAATTATCTTATAATAGTGAATTTTATGTATTTTTTTATTTATATTTTGTATTATATAAATAATAAATTGAATTAGAATTGAGACTGTATCATTGACTATGAGTAACTTAATATTGATGGGCAAGTATTTTTGTTAGTGATTGTGGATTTGATGGGCAAGTATTTTTGTTAGTGATTGTGGATTTGATGGGCACATAGGCTGAAGATGTATATGTTTTATTTTTTTTCTTGAGTTAATTTTTTTTATATTATATAAATAAAAATAAAATTTTCTACCTAAAATTCTCTAAACTAAAAATATCAAAAATAATGTAGACCTAAACATATATAACGACAACCTAGTTGAATGGTCCAAGATTGAGTTATTTCCTAGTAATGAGTTAGTTTCAGTCATTCTACTTAAACTACATGTGAATAATAGAACATATGTAGTATGAATGGTCTTGCTTTAATATAATTTATAAAAATTCTAGGGGTATCAAAGAAAATCCAAAACAATATATATATATATATATATATATATATATATGTTGTAAAAAAGTATTTGTTAGAATACTTGTGGTACTTAAAATCTTGGGAGATATGTCAAATATTGTATTAAAAAAATATGATATATTGGATTTCAGATAAATCGAATCGAGTATCAATGATGAAGTCTTTGAATATGGATCAATTTCTGATTTATTTACAATAATAAGTTTATAATTAAAGATATAACTAAGTTTATTATTAACTTGAGTTTTTTGATTAGATTTTCAAAAAATTTTATATTATTTTATTTTATACACACATAAATCTAGTTTGCTTATTATATGATCTATAGGTTGATTAATATGAATGACGTAATAAAAATTTTAAAATAAAAAAATATGTAGTATTTAATGATCTTACAACATGAATTGGAGTGGTTTTCATGATGTTCGATATTTAAACTAGTCATGATGATAATGTATTCACATGTTTCATCTATAACTGTCTAATGGGCCGGGCGGCCTTGGCTTGGCCCGAAGCCCGAGTTGTTTCAGGCATGCTTGGCCCAGCATGACATGTTACAGTAGCGTACCCGGGCTCGTGTTTGGCACACCCTTGGCACGAATCGTGTTATGTCATGCCGCAAGTTTTTGGTCCTCGTGCCGTGTCAGGCGCGGCATGAATGCCTGGCATATAAGCACGTCATGAGTGATCATGCATCGAGTAACGCCCAATGGGGAATGATGCAGTGATGCTTGACGGGCTACGGCGGCGCGATGTCGAACCTAAGATCTAATAATTTAACATCCAAAATAATTAATTTGTTAAATCTTAATTAATAAAATATAACATCCAAAATAATTTAATGAGAAACTAAATAAAATGTGCATGGGAAAACTCCTTATATAATATGTTTTTCAGATTAGGGAAACTTATAAGTTATATGTTCTCATCCATAATATATTAAAAAATTTAAAAATAATATAAAATGATTGTAATTTGTTGTCTGCGAAATACAATACTCGCCCTCAAGCTAGTGTGTAAAGATTCAGAAAATTAAATTTGAAGAAAATAAAATTAAGTTGATATTTCTTGAAGGAAACATTATGAAGATATTAATTGATTGTTTTGCTATCTAAATACAAGTTATTATAATGTTCCTATCATCAATCTTCTTTAAAGGAATAATTATTTTATTTTTATATTTTATTTGCTCGTGAAATATTAGATTGAAAAGTATATGCCTTGCTAGTTGATTATATTACTAAAAAATAATAAGAGAATAAAGTGGTTGTTTGATCTTCTTAAGTATGTGTCAGATTCAAAATATATTACATACTGAGATGTGTGTTTTATTCATTGAAATAATAATTTATATTTTATTTTTCTAGGAGATAAAATTATCTTCAAGAAAAATATAAAAATATATTATAAATATTTACTTGTTATAAGTTCATTCTCAACTATTATTTAAATATCTGCTTAATTGTGAGTGTTTGTGATTGTTGAAAGATATTTTAAGTCTTGAAGATTTCTTCATATATCTTTATATGTAAAAACTATATATTGGTAAACTTGTCGAGAAAAATCTAAAAAATGACTAAATATAGTGTGTATATAAATTATATATGGTCTTGTAATAGCTAAATAATTAATATTTCATATGATTTTTATATAACAAGTAGAATTAATTGGATGAGCATTTGTATAAGTATCCACCACATAATTATTATGAATTTTTTTTTGGAGTATGTCATCTCTATTCTAAGAAAAAATCTGATTTTTTTAGGATTTTAAGTCTGAAATTATAATTGAAGCTACTAATTGAGTTGAATATAAAGGTTCATCTATGCCTAGCCTGGTACGGCCTAGTTAACTCGTGCTGGGCCAGGTACGAACCGTGCGCCTGACCCAACGACACGGTAAATTGGCTCGGGACCTAGTTGGGTTTTTTTTTAAAATTTAGCTAGAAAACTGGGTATGACTCAGCCCGACCCAGCAAGTCTAGATCAGGCACAACCCAGCCTGAATTGAGTAAGAGCCTGCCGGCTGGCCTTTTGGGCTGGCAGTTCTCAAGCATGCACAACATGGTGGCTCAATTGGGCCACCAAAAAATGGTCCGACTTGGCCTGACATGACTTATTTGACTCATCTAGTTGAATAGTTGTTAGCTTAGTATCCGTATAATCAAAATATTATTAACATACATAATAAATAAAAAATTATCCCGTTGTCAAAATTCTTCTTGAAAAATAAAAATAAAAGTATGTTATACACTTATTTAAACCAAACTAGGTGATTGTTCATATTGATTTTGGTGATTGTTTTAGGTCATGTAATATCTTTCGTAAATAATAAATTGTATTTGACTTTGTTGCTTGAAACTTAGGTGATTGTTTTATATGCATTATCTTCTCAAAATCATGAAGAAACATATTCTTCATGTTCAAATGATATATCATTTGATTGTTAAATGTTAGATAAATAAGATTTTATATTGAGAATATCTTGATAACATGTGAGAAAGTGTTATGGTAATCTATATTAAATATTTAAATGATTCTCCTTGCTAAAAGTCTCATATTATAGTGATTTGTCTTTCCATCTTGATATGTTAGCACAGTGAATATAAATATACAATTAATATAGGCATTATTGAATGTCACAATACTAGTTTTAAGTTTTATTGGAGACTAGCATAGCAATCTCTTTCAATATGACATGATGTTATCATAGTTGAAATAATATATTAGGAGACTTGAGTATTTTGGTACTATCAATAATGATGATAAATTATCATAATTTTTCTTATTTTTTTTTATATTTGACTGTAGCACCTGATATGTATCCTGCCTCAATCTTTTTAGCTCATTACATATGGGTATTTGATATATATTTTTATTTTAGTGTTATTTATATTAATTTTTTAGTGTTATTTATTGACATGGTATTCGAGCCAATATAGGGAAATTTAACCCTAAGTTGGTAGATAGAGTGGTTGTGCACAATGTATGATAAGAAAAAAAATAAGCAAGCTTAATGTTGGTAGCAAAGGTGCAAATGGTAGTGGTAGCATGCATGCGAATGGTAGTTGTAGTTGTAGTAAAGGTGTATGCAACTGGTAGAATTAAGCATGGGTGATTGTAAGCATGCAATTGTGGAGCGTGGTGGTATTCTAAGAAGCATGAATACGGATATGGACAGGGGATATGACATGAAGGGATACGAGGACATGGTAAATTTTAAAAAATTAGGTTAAGAACATAACTAGGATAAAGCATAATAAAATAAAATAAAAATAACTATTATTACAAATATTATCCTTAAACTAGACTTCATGTCATTGAGTCAGTTAGTACATCTCCAAACTAATTCCATATAAATTATAAAATAATTATAATTTGTATATTGTATATTTATTAAACAATCCTAATAAACCATAAAACTTGGAATTATAAAACTAATTCTAGGTTTTAAACCCCCCATCACTATTCCAATTTCATAATCTCCCCTATTGTTTTGACATCGTTGGTGACGACGTCAATGATATACTGTGTTGTTGCTGTTGTCACTGACAACGCAGATCCAATTTCAAAATCCACATGTGTCCAGTCGTCTATAAATTGTGTCGGACACGTATCCAAAATTTTGACTTGTAATTTTGGTCAACGATACGTCATATGACATATCGGACACATATCTGACTCGTGTCTAGCCAGTATCCAAGTGTCCAACACACGAACATTTCCATCCATTGCTGTATTCATGCTTCATAGATGATATTTTTTAGACAAACCCTATTGTCTTAAACTGAATGAAAATGAAGAAAAAATAATGGTAATGCATACTTGTGAACCACTGCATCATTTGGGTTTAATGAGATTTCCCAACTCGAGAAATCTCATTCTCTCTAGAAATATTGTGATCTATTAGTAGCCATGATGATTTAATGAGAGTAATATTATATTAAATACTAACATGCTCAAATATAATTAATGAATAATTCTTTCTACTAACTATTAGTATATGCATGCCTACATGTAATGACCGAAAAGTAATGTATTCAAGTGAAACTTATGGATTTGTACTCTTTTAGGTTTGTTAAAAATTAAATCATAGTCATAAAATATATTATTTATATTTATTAAAACATTATCAATCTATGATAAAAAATTATTTGAGGAAAATAATATCCAAAAAAAAAATCTCGAGGCTCTAATGGATTTGTCCTATCCTAGAGAGGTGATTCCTAATAAAATTTGTCTTTTTAAAAAATAATAAAAAATTAATTTGCTATATATAACAAAAAAATAAGAAATAATAATATGTTAATACATTTTAAACATATTTTGTATTTACTATATAAGATTATACTTTGAATTTTATTTGTTGACATGATTATATAGAATAGGTTGTAAAAATAAAAAATAAATATTTGAATGAAATAATTCAAAACTTTTATTTGATAAGAGTATTACGAAGTGTTTTTAGGAAGATGTGGTGTTTATCGCTAATTACTTCATCAACTATATATATATTTTTTATAATTTTTCAAGTATGTATTCTTTTAGATTTTGTATCCTGAAGTGATATTATTTAGTTGCTTTTTAGAGTTTTTGAGAGTGTTTTATTCATGGTATTTTCAAGATGAGACAAGATGATATCTAAAATCTGGAGATATATTTTTTTTGAATACTCCATTACCCAAAAATAATGAGGATACAAGTATTTTTTTATCTGAGTCTTGTATGATGTTAGTACATATTGATAATATTTTTTTGAGCTTTATTTTTTAATGAGCGAAGGAAGAATGAGAATCCAAAGAATATATTTGAACTCGTTATTTTTTATTACATCTTGATATTCTCTTTTGGATCTTCAATTAAGTGGGATAGTTTTTCATCAGTCAATTTTGAATTTGTTAGTTTACAGTATGATAATATTATAATATAATTATCATATATACTAATAAGTATATATCATATTTTCTAATAGAAAAAATCTCTCTCAGGTTCATATAACACATGGTAGTCTACGAGTCTATTCTAGTTCATGTTCATGATGAGTTAGTGACTGTGAAGATTTAATTGTCTAAGACTTAAAGTTTATATAAGGAGAATGAGTTATACATAGTTTGCTTAGATCAGTAACATAAATGATCTTGTAGGTAATTTCTCTGATATTGACATTTTGATTCTCCTCTTGAAGGAACTGATGAGTGATAATCAATTCTTGATTTCAAAAGGTTAGGCATACATAAGGTTTCCTCCTTATTTTGTTTTGTTTTTTTTTTTTTACTTTTTTTTATAGTTTTAGGATATCTAATTGTTATTATCTCACCTAGGATGGTATTGAATTATGTTTGAAGAGATAAATATTCTTCATTATAATATTTTTTTTGTTATTTCTCATATAATATTTTGACTAATGAGAATGTTTGTTGTTGGCTACATGTAAATATTCAATATGAAGATAGGCTTACATAGAAAGCTATTTAACATTAAGCTGATACTTGTGGTGAGAGCATTCACTCAAATATTTGAGAAGCTTTAAAATTGTCTTAGCATATAGGTGATTTATTTTATGAGATAGATTGTGTTGTTATAATTGAGATATATGGTTGATATTTTTATAGAGGCTGGTCTTTTGGATTATTCTTCAACATATATTCATATTAATTTAAGTACTAATTTTTTATATGATATGATTCTAGTTGATTATCTTGAATGAAAATTATTGAAAAGATTAATTATCTAATTGTTATCTGATTAAATATAACTTATATAATTATTACAACTAGTTATTTTTTAGTTTTTTCTTTGTAGACTCTCCTGAATGTAGTCCTTCACATATTAAGGTACGTGGAAAAGTTTTTATGATTTAAAATTTATTTTAGTGATCATAGATATATGTAGTTAATTGTGTATTTATATTCTAGTTGGACATTTGCATCGGGATGAGTTATATGTAAATGTGTGAAACGAGTTGTGACTTGCCGACATGAACTAAATTTTTATGGTTCAGTCCAACTACTGTATCATACCTGACAAGTCACGAGATGGATTCTCATTTCATGTCATGTTATTATGGCTTCATTAATGGTCAGCCTGACATGGCTTAATTGGCTCGCCTACAAGCACTTATGTGTTTGGTCGTGTTGGATTTGTTCCAAGACATGTCGGGTCGTGCTAGTTATGAGCTACAGAAAGGGCCAATCAAAAAATTTTGAATTATTAAATTAATTAGCAAAATTAAATATCAAAATTCAAAATAATAAAAGCTACATTGCACTATAAATTTAAATAAATATAATCAATAATTAAAAAAAATATTTTATATTCAACTTAAAATATCATTTGAAAAAAAAACTACAATTTGAAATTTTAAATGCAATTAAAAAAACTCAATAACATAAATATTAAGTAATAACTCATGAACATAAAATCATAAAAATAGTAAATGTAGAAATATAAAAAAAAAATATGTATCAAATTTTGTACGTGAGTTCTCAAATAGTCGTGATTAATTTTTGCATATAGTATGATAGTGAAGATATATATCATGATCATCATATATGATTTTGAAGTTAACACTAATGATGCCATTAATATTATTGATATTCTATGAGTCATTATCCTTTAATAATTTTTGCACTTTATCCTAAATACTTAATATTGAATTTTTCAAATCTTTTAAATATGCAAGTACTTTAATGATATCTAGTTACTATCTGGATTTTCTATTTGAAATAATAGTTGTAGTCATGGAAAAAAAAATTATGATATTATGAAATAATAGTTGTAGTCATCTTATATAATTTAGGATAAATGGATTCATATGTTTTTTTATCAATTTAAAATATTTAATTTCTTATTATCATCATATAAAATGATAAAATAGTAATTGGTATCTAAATATCAAGATATCATGCTTCTATTTGTAAGATTACCTCATCATTTACTCTTAATTAATTGAATAAAAAAATTATCATCTTCGAACAATGTTTAAGTTAGTATTCATAGATTTCTTATAATTATTACTATACTTAGTGATGTAATGTGTAAATATATTATTTAATTTTTTATAAATCCAATCATTTTTTTTTATTTGTTTGGTTTATGTATGTGGATATATTTGTTAAAATATTATTCACTCATTCTTCTTTATCACAAAATCTATATAGACAGCCAAGCAATATAATATTTGAATCGAGAATCAATATTTTAAATATTTAGTTTTCATCTTAATAGTCATGAAAAAAAATGTATGGTATTTTTTATACTTGCTAAATATGTTACTAATATTGTATATGCATCTTAACACAATGTAAATAGTGAATGTGTACATAGATAAAAATATGTTCTTTGTATCATAAAATTTATTTTGGAATTTCAAATAAGAAATTTTTGTATTACATTCTACATTGTCAATAATAAATTTATCATTTTTATAATTAATGTAATTGGATATTATATATTGATAGCCAATACATAGCCCCAATATTAGGTAGATATAATTCAAATTATGTTTCATTTCATTTAGAATTTTTTTGTGGACTTGCTGACAAATATATATTATTAAAACTCAAGTTGTCTGTTAGGCATCATAAGATATTATAGTGAATATTTTATTTTTTTAATGCGGTAAAAATAATTTTAATTCATGCTTGTACTATTATGTTAGTTATATGACGCATATCTAACATAAAAAATTTCATTTAACAGCTTATTTTTAATAGTTTTGACAGACACATTAATGATGACATTGTTATTCAAAGCATTATTAAATATAAAACTAAAAATTTAATTCTAATTTTTATACTTACTAAAAATTTTTATTATACACTGATATATATATTTTTTATAATATATATATTATGTTGATTTTTTTTGTTATTATTAGAATTCTTATTTGTTATTATGTTAAAGCGAATTAAAATTATTGAAGTTTATTTAGTTTTAGATTTTTTAAGCAAATATATTGAGATCATTAAAAATAACCTAGTTTGATATTGGGTCTTTTGGTCATGTTGTCATTATTCTATATATATATATATAAAAGTCAATTATTATTATTAAAATAATTATTTATTATTTATTTTATTTTATTTATTATTCCAAATCTAATATAAATTATAATTTTAGTTTTTTATAAATTATAATACAAATTAATAAACAGAAATTCAATGAATATTTGTAACTATATGTGTATAAAAGTCCACCTCTTTTTCTCAACTAATGCTAGAAAAAGTGCATACAACAAAGAGTGGAGGAGCGAAACAAAAAATGAGGGGATATAAAAGGACGAAAAATAAAATTAAGTAAATATCAAAAATTTCTATTTCATTTTTATAGAATTTTTTTTTTCTTTAAAAATTATATTTTTTTATTTTTTTTAAAATATACTAGATAGAAATCTAACAATCATCTGATTTTTCTCAATAAATATCAGATGCAGATTTGATGGCTAAAAAGTAAAAACAATTTATCTTTTTTCATGTTTCATGACACTGACAACGACATGATAGCTCTTGTCATTATCATTGTTGGGCTAGATTCTTACCTATTATGTTTAGTGTAACAAGTGAGGGAAGGGGCTAGGGGATATTTTTTAAAACCCATCCATGTGTGGATCGTGCCATTGTGTGTCATACATGTGCATTGTGCCTGACTCAACATGAGGCATGTTTGGACTCGACCCAGCACGACATGAGCGGTGCCATGGGTCAGCATGACCACTGTCTAGGTATGGTTCTAGATCATGTTGTGCTGTGCCGAGCCTTGAACATTTATTTTAGACTGTGATGTGCCGACACGGCTACTTCAGGTTGTGCCTCATGCCATGCACGGGCCACTCAACCGACTTGACACTTTTCGTTCTATGCCAGACTTTTATATTTTTTGTAAAGATTTTAAAAAAAAGTAAAAGATTAATAATTATTATGAGATCTGATATAGAGACAATCGATAATAATAATGATAATTATATATAAGATACTTTAGATTTGATACTAATTCAAGTAGATTAAATATTTATTTTAATCCTTCACAACTCTTTATTCTCACAGTCAGATAATGAGATACATAATCTCTGAGTTGATATTTCGTGAGTAGATAAAATATATTGAGATGAACTATTTTTTTCATTGAAAAAAATTTAAGATATGACTATTGTTATAACTTATTCTGACAATTGAGCATTTTGTAGAATACAAATATTTTAATAAAGGTTTTGAGGACATCTCAATATATTTTATTTTTTAGCTTAGTGTCCTGGATTTTTACATGCCAACTTGAGAAAAAATATTATAATTTTTTATTTATAGATATATGAATATATATTATATGATTATTAATGGGATTACCTAACATGTGTGTTTCTTCAATTCATGGTCCCTTATAAAAGACACCACTTTTTTTTTCATATGTGATGTTATTGAATTGTGATGTTTATTTTTGGTAATTAAAATAAAATAATTAGTATTCATTAATGGGTGAAATATTAATTAAATAGTTAATTTGAAAATAAATAAGAATATGATACTAAGAATTAATATTATATCAGTCAGCACACTTAAAAAATTATTATGATTGAGAAACTAAAGTGATGAGTACTACCTTAATGTTGTAGGTACTACTTTAATTTTGCTCTTAAGGTAGTATTTACGGTAAATTAAGGTAGTACTTATCACTTTAGTTACTTAATCATAATAATTTTTTTTTTTAAATATATTGGCTGATATAATATCAATTCTTAATATCTTATTCTTATTTATTTTTAAATTAACTATCTGAAACATACTTTTTCCTTCATTAATTTGTTAAAATATTATTCTAATATAAATATAATTATGCAACTATATTTTATAATTCCAATATTACCTAGGTGTTTGTGGGGCTCCATTATCACCAAGGCGTCCTTGGTTCGATATGTGGAGGATGCCAATAAAAATTCTTTTTTTTTTTTTTTTTTTTTTTTGTGCAGTTTGCAACCCTTGGAGCTAATATGGTGCTTTGACTGGGCAACTGCAGAAATATAGGCAGAAGTCATCAAAAAATCAGTAAAAATCAAAAATTTTAATATCGCTGATAACAAGGCTAATATCTTAATCAGCAGTTCACACATTGCTATAAAATGTTGAACATTCTTAAAGAAAATTAACATCATTTTATTAATCTCATAATTATAAATGTATATATATATATATATATATTATTATTTATTTATTTATTTATTTTATCGACACTATTATCTAAGATAGATAGCCAGTTGAATAAAAAAATGGAAATAAGAATGTGGTATGCATATGGAGTGCATGTGCTGTAAGTGATTTCAAATGTTTGATTTTTCATCAAAATGTTTCATGTAATATGTTTTATTTATGTAATATGTTTCTCAACATAATATGCAAGCATGTATTTGTTATGTTTTCAGGATTGGATGGCACTTTGCATTCATCCAAAGGATTTTCTGTGACAAAGGTTGTTTCACTATTGCCAACGATGATGCCTTGCTCGTCACTTGTTGCTTCACTATTACTTTTAATTGAAAAAGCAAAATTTGCTCCGTAATATGTTTGGAGGTCATACCCAGTGCACAAATCTCCCACTTTATTGTGGGGTCTGGGAGAGATGAAGTTAATATTTTGACAGTCTTACCCTCGAAAGTCAGAAATATTTGTCTTCGTACAAAGACATAACCTGTCACATAAAATATGCAATACAAATACCTATTATTATTTTTGTCTAAATATATTTAATTTTAGGATTCTTATAAGATTTGATATCTCATTGTTTATATAATCGCACACAATCCTCAATTTAATTGAAGAAAATATATATATATATATATATATATATATATATATATATTTTAGAATAAGGATATTATTATGACTAAATAATACTTAAAACATTAATAAAAGTTGCATAGCTAATCAGAACTTGAAAATATAATTGTCATCGTTTAAAGATATTATCTCTAATATATGTGTGTAATACAAGGATTTTCTGGATGACCAGTCTTCACAATGTTATTCTTGTCTAAATATATTTAATTTTAAAGTTCTTATAAGATTTGATGTGTCTGTGTTTGTATAATTGCACATAATCCTTAATCTAATTGAAAAACAAATATATATATATATATATATATATATATATATATTTTAGAATAAGGAAATTTTGATGACTATATAGTAATTAAAACAAAAATATAAGTCACCCTTTTGCTCCATTGAGTTTCTAAGCCACCATCTAACTTTGTTAACTTTGTGTCCTTGACTAACTTTGTTTATGCTTTCATGCTTTTATTTTTTCTTTTCTGTGCAGCCTGAAAGTCCAAAAAACCAAATAGAAACAAATCCTGTGTCAGCAAGGACTGGTTCTTTCAGCCAAGGAAGTGCTGTTGTGAATTCTCAAGGATCACCAGGTCTGGGTTGCTTTATGTTTGTTCTTCGAGTGCTTGTTGTTACTAGGCAAGACCTACTGCATGATAATTGAATTAAGCCATTGTTCTAACGCCGCAAATCCCAACCCCAACAATGCTCTCGTGCCCGTGGGGTTTGTTGGAGTGACATGCCAACCCCTGAGCCCCCAGCTGGTAATGGTATCCCAGGCTAGTCAATGGGGCTTTGTGGTTTTTAGAATAATTATCCAACGACCGTAGTATCAAGACTATCAACTAATTTTTTGGTTATAATTTGTTTTAATTTTCTATTTTTATTTTATTTTATCATGGATACACCCTTTGCATATTCTGTGAGTTTTATTGATTTTTTTGGTGAATTATTTTTTGTGCATTAATATTATCATGGTCTGAGAGTCAAAATCCTAGGGATTGTAAATCCTAGGATTTCTAGGAGAGAGAGAGAGAGAGAGAGAGAGATAGCACGTGCACTATAACAATTGTTGCGACTTGGATACAATGCTAAAAACTTGATGGGTTTTAGCACAACATTAAAAATTAGTTGGGCATGTGTTCATGTCTAATAGAATTTTATAAGTATATGAGTCGTACAATTTATACAGTGGATACAAGGTTATGTATTGATCCTATATGGATTGTAATGGTAATTTGATCAAATAATAGTGAAATGCATAACTACTCATGCTGAGAAGACATAATGAGTCTCGGACATATACTTATGTTCTAAGGTTGATTTACATTCATGTATGTATTGCTGTTTTCTCTAGTATTGTGGCAATATCATGCTAGTTTATTAGACGAATGATAAAAAAAATCATCTATCATGTCAACTTAGTATTCAAGAGATTTTAATCCATAGGTTGTCTGTACCATGGATGGTTTTCTTATTGTTATGTCTTCGATATATTTGTCACGTATTCCTAAGCTTTACATCTATTTGTCTATTGGTCACCCTAAAATTTTTTTTAGGTAATATGCTAATTATTATTGATTATTATTTTGAGTTTTGACTGTCTATCTCTATTTTTTAGTCTCGATTTTTCTAAAAGATATATAATGACGTGGTCATAATTATGCCTGTGTTTTCGGATTCATTAATATTATATGCTTATCAATTAACATACGTCACCTTGGTGATTTTTTTTTGGAAGGTATACTAGGGGAGAATGATTGTATTATAGTCCCTACCTTATAATTCACGTGCCCTTGCGTGTGTCCAGTGGCTTATATGGCATCGTCTATCACATCCAATACATGACTCCTAAGAATTTGTTAAATCGTAGGTTAGATATTTCATATATCGTAAGTATGATATTTACATTGATTAAATTAATTCAATCTAGGATTCGCAAGCATGGATCCATCGTACGGGGAAGAGAGTCAAGAGACAAAAGTATTATGCGATCAATATAATTAATAAATATAATTAATTATATTTATTGATGCTCACATCATAGGCGTGTCATGTGATCAATATTTTGAAAGACAAAAGTGTTATGCGAGACGTTTTCATGTTTGTGAGGTAAGACATAAGCCTCGAAGCGTTGATGCGTATGTTTTTTGTGACTATAAATATAATTAATAAATATTTTATAATATATTAAAAATAAAATAAAATAGTATGGAATACTTAAATATTTTATAATATATTGAATTTTAATAAATTTAAATTTATTTTTTTCATTACAAATTTATAGTCATTTTATCATTATATATTTAAATTTTCACTCTTGTCTTTCCTATTGTTATTCTCTTCTTTTCCTCGCTTTTGCCCTTGCCCCTCTTCCCTTGCCTCTCTCCCCTGCTCCATAGAAAGCTCGATGGAGCTTCCTAGAAGTCCTTGTTGGAGCTCCACGACGGAGCTCATCGAGCTCCGTCGTAGAGCTCGAAGAGCTCTGTTGAGCTCCATGTTTTTTTTGCTCCCTTGAGCTTTTTTATAATGCCTCGCATTGAGGTGCGCTTGAAAAATACATTTTAAAACATTGTCTGTGATTTACATGTCATCATTTATCACAACCAATGCATATCGATTTATTAGGTGATGAACTCCTAAATTCACATTCTTAGAAATGCTCATATTCATAAATATTTAATGCATAATAATATCATAATTATATTTTAAAATTCATGTTCATCCCACATAATTACATAAACTAATTTTATATTTCTAATTAGCATGATATTGAAGAGAAATTCGGGCAGGGAGATTGGAGAATTATCCTCTCAAATCAAGTGCTCTCAATGACAATCGATGTAAGGATCTAAGTTTCATATATGATTTTCAATTCATTTTGTTCTGCACTGTGCACGAGAGTATATCTTTCTAATCGGTGGTGGCATTTCACATTGGTGCTCTTGGTTTTTGTCCTTCTTTCCATCCTTGATCTATTGAAAAGTTTTTAAATTCAGCTTTTATATTTTTTTGGTCTTGTTATTTTATTATAGTATCTAATGAATTCAATATCGCGGTACTAGGTTGAGGCTATGGCAAAGAATTCATTTGTATTACTTTTGGATCTTAATGTCGTGATAAATGTCATTATTTTAGCATAACATGAGGATAAAGTTGCGACTAAAGGTGTCAAATGGGTCGGGATGGGCCATCCCGGACTGATTTTAGGTGGCCAATCGGGCCATTGTGCCAGGCCTAGCATGGTTTCATTAGACCAAGCCCGACATGGCCCCGCAAGTGATGAAACCTTGCCGGGTTGAGCCAGGATGAGCTAGGTTTTAATTTTTTAATTCAGAATATTTAAGAAATTATAAAATTTAAATTTTAAATATTAATTTATAATTATTTTATTATAATTTATATGTTTTAAAAGTTTTTATTTTTATTTAATGTTATTAGTTAATTATTAATTATAAATCAATAATTAATTTTTAAATTTTTATTTTATTAAGTTTAAAAAGATATAAAGTTTATTTATTATAATAAACAACTTAAATTAAAAAATTTAATGTGTATCAGTGTAAGTATATAAATTAATAAAATATTAAAACTTAAATATGAATAAAAATCAATACAAAATAAAAATTCACAAAAAATTAATATTCAAACATCTATTAATAAACTCAAAATAATATCACAAATAAAAAATAAACACAAATACAATATAAATGAGTAAATCAAAATCAAATATCAGATATCAGTGTCTTAATCTGTCAATCATCTTCAATTGTTAAATCATTCTTAATATTAATATCACCCGGATCATCATCAACAATTAATTTTTTTATTTTTGCTGTAGTTCTAGCATAGAGGTGTCAAACGGGTCGGCCTGGCACGGCCTGACCCGTTTTTTTTGGGCACGTTCGTGCTACCGTGCCATGTCGGGCACGGTTTAAAAATTGCCGAGCCCGGCACGGCCCGTAGGCACGGCGGGCCGTGCCTTGCCTGGCCCGCTCGGGCACGCCTGTCTGAGCGGTTCAGGATACGGGAAGACCACGGGTCGGGTCGAATTAGACCCGACCCATGGTCTTTTTATGCGGGAGGGGCTTCCTGGGGTCGAGTTCACGTGACACCCGGCACGGGACTGACCCGTGCCGGGGTGCCGTGCCGCGTGCCGAACCGTGCTGGGTCAGGCACGGCACGGCTCAGGCTGGGCACGGCACGCGCCTAACACGGGCATGGAATTTTTCCGTGCCAGCCCGGCCCGGTTGACACTTGTATTCTAGCATCATCTTGGATGACTATGCTCGAATCCTCCTAATTTTTCATGCATATTAAAGTCTTAATTATATCTGACTGTAATCTTGATCTCCAATTTGAAATAATATTCACTGTATTAGAAAAAGCAGACTTTGATGCTATGCTCAACCTTGGACGAGTCAGTAAATCCTGTGTCATCTTAGATAGCATGGAAAAGGTGGACTCATATAATTTTTATCACAATAATATATCAAAATTCTTAGTATCAGAATATGATAGGATTGAGCAGTAATCAGTATCTAAGTATCGAGATAGTTTGTTCTTATCCGACGGTCATCCATCCCATCGTTTCCCCTTGTTAACTAAATGGAAAAGTTATTATTTTTGAATATGATATTTATGTTTGTATTCGGAGCCTCGCTACTACTATCACCTTACCTAGTATCGTATTATGTAAAGAGTTCAGTTAACTTCTCATGAATAAATTTTTTTGGTGGATCTTCCTAGTTTATGCATAATGATATGTATATCAAAATATTTTCTATCCCTTTCAACTTAGCCTTAGGTTCCATGCAGGTAGCCAGATATAAAAAAATAAAATAATAAACTAGTACTTTAATTATTTGATTTTCATCTCTATAACCATATCGCTAAGTGTCGAGTCATTTCGATACTTCCTAAATATGCTACTAATGTTGCATATGCACATGAGTGTAATGTAAGTTGTGAGAGTATAAACTGACAAACATATATTTATCGTGTCATAAAAAATCTTCAATATTTTTATAAATGAAATTTTTATAGAGAAGTCAGTATTGTAATAATAAATGTGTCACTCTTACTATTAACGCAGTTTGATATCATGTATTTGTATTTAACGCATGACTCTAATGTCAGATATATGTAATTTCAATTATGTCTCACATTTAATTGAAATTTTTTTTTATTAAGACTCTTAGACAAATAGAGACTATCGAATTCCTGTTGTCTGTGAGGCGTGCAAATATATTTTAGTGAGTTATGTAATTTTCTAAAGCGGGGGCACACATATTTATCCTGCTTGTACAATTTGGTTAATGATGTGACACATGCACTAAAAGTGGAAAATTTTTCTTAATTGTTATAATCTAATATTTCTAACAAATATGTTAATCATTATTTTATTATTAGATATTTATTGAATGTGATATTATATATTTTATTTTAAATTTTATATTATCTTAAAATTTTTATTATACACTCAAAAATAATCGAGTCATCATGATGATAGAAAATCTCAAAGAATCCTAATTTTTTTTATTTAGTGTCCTTTTATAATTTATATTATGGGCAGTGAGATATGTATAAAATACATCGTCATAACTAGTTCAGATATCAGATGTCATGGATATCACTCTATTATATTTCTTAAATTTATTAATTATTATTTATTTTTCTAACTTATTATATTTTAGTATGTCGTTCATAGGTGTGAACTTAAGAATTTTATAATATGTAGGTTGAAAATATATTTGTATGATATTGACTACTATTGAATTTTCTGAAAATCTAATCGGGAGACACATCGTGGTGAATAGTTTGGTCATGCCTTTCCTCCATAACTTGTTGTGGTATATGAATGGACTAAATTTTGAGACTGAACTAAATTTAATCTCAAAAAATTTACCGTTAAGTTGAGTTTACTTAGGATCTAATGCTCCATATTTTTTTGTGCATAGTTCGGCGTGCCTCTTAAGGTGTATAGTTCCACTCGAATTCTTATGTGATAATATTTTTTTACAATATTTGAACTATTTCGATTCTTTTTTGGTATTTTTAATATTTTTTTATTTTATTATATTAAAATACGTCTAAACTACTGAAATTTTTCTAGTTTTTTGTTATTTAGATATTTGGGTTAAGATGATCGGAGAAATCAATGTTTTGGCAGCTTCGGATTTTTTCATAAGATTTTCAATATCTAAATTATAATTAATTTTATTTTCGTTATTAAAATTATTATTTATTATTATTTTTATTTAGATTCGACTTAAATTTGTAAAACTTTAAAAATTAATAAATAAAAAAAAATACTCATAAATCATAACACGTAAATTTTAGTTTTTTTATGTCCATACCACACGCGCACTTTAATTCACATCACTGCACACCCGAGTCTTAAATCAAAATGTCGAAAGCAGAAAGCCCGAAATCAAAATCAAGAACCCTAGATCGAGAGAGAGAAAATTAGTGAGAGAGAGATTTATGTTTTTAAAAACATAAATCTTAAAATGAGGGGATGGGGGCGGGGGATTTTACAAACACAATTTTAAAAAAAAAAACATATCTTTTTTTGATTTTTTAATTTTTTATTGATTAAAAACAGCATAATCCTTAGGGCTCTCGAATTCTGCCTCATAGCTCTTGGTGGTAAATTCTAATGGATTAGATTTGAACCCTAATATTTTTTTTATCATTGGATCGGTTTGACCGTCAAATCAACTGGAATAGTCAAAATTTTAGAAGCTTCGGTTTCTGGAAGTAACGGCCTTGGGTCAGGGGAGGTGTCAAAAAAAATGCGGGTTGGGTTACGGGCCCGATGGAAATTCGGATCCGTCGGGCATTAACTTCGGGTCGGGGGCATGAAGCTGGGTCGTGGCATCGCTCGGCTTGTGTCGAGATACCATGCTCACAAGCCATTATATCGGTTCGTCCCTGGCCCAGCACGTGGCCCGGATGGCCTAGGCATAGTACGACACGAGACATGCCGTGAGCAGGCTTGACACGGGCAAGTGCACGGGTCATTTTTGTGTTGTGCCTCAGGCCGGGCCCAGGCTGCCCAGCCTGTTTGACACCTCTATGTTACATATAGATTAGCATGGATTGTGTCGATGTGAAAATAATGTCGTGACCAATACAGTTGTGACTTCAAATAATGTCATGATTATGAGGAATATATTATACAGTGAAAAGATGTTATAATTGAATGGTAGCGTCGTGGAGTGCAATGAAGACCATGACTTCTTTTTATAGCTGTGGCCAAGGAGTGATGCTGTGACTTTTTTAAAAATCTATAAAATATTTTGACATTAGAAATATCATGACTTCTTGTCTATTTGTTTTGTTTTTTTTTTTGTTTTTCACCGAGTTCATAATTTATATTTGATTTTTAGTTAATTTCATTGTGCTTCATCAAAATCTATAAGAGATATAATTTTGCGAAACATTCATCTTTAATGCACCATTCTCTTACAAAAATTGATATATTTTGTTTTTTAAATAATTTTTTGAAACATTATTTAATTTTTAAAAGCTAAATATTATTTATCTAAAAGAAATATTCATCTTTGAATTTGTGAAACATTTATAGATAAATTTTTTTTTTAATAAATAACATATTGCTATATTTAGTTTTTTACAATCAATCTGTAATCTCCTATCTCATTCTCTCCTCTCCTAGCTTTGGTATTCCCTATTTTGCTCATTTATTTATTTAAATTTATAATTATGGTTTGGGGGAGAGTTAGTGCTAGTTTGGTAATGGGCCATGACTTCCTAGCTGGAGAATACACGGTAGAGCCTTCAAAATGTCTGTTATGTGCATGAAGTTGAGATATATATTATGTTAAAATTTATTTTTTTTAAATAATATTTAGATCAATAAATACATTAAAAAACAAGCAAAAATAAAAAAAAAATATTGCTTCATTTCTCCTATTTGCAATCCGATCTTTTACATTAAAAAAAATATCAAATCGAGTTATAATGAAAATAAAATAAATCTAGATGTAGATAATAATGACAACTCGATCAATTGTTTGAGGGTCAAAATTATGTTCTCTCCCATGATGTTCATTCACATGCCTAAAAACTTAAAAATTAAAAATAGGCAAACTTCAATAGTGTGGATATATTTAAACATAATTAAAAATTAAAATACGAGGAGTGTCGAAAAATATTCAACATAATATATATTTTATAGAAAAATATATACATGTATGAGTACTGGTAGCACTAGTTATATTAAGAGACATGCTAATTAATGTATCAAAAAATATGGTGCATTGAATTATCAGTTAAGCTCAACTTAATGACGATTTCATTGAGCCATGTGTCAAAGGCTCCTTCTCTCCTCATCACACACATCTTTATGCTTTTCATTATGCCTCCTTCAAAGATGTTGATAATTCTTTCTTCAAACTTCTCTTTTGATAAACACAAGCGTATCATGTTGTTTTGTTTTTATCTTGTCTTGCTTTTCTCTTTTCTTTTCATAGTCATTTTATTGGTTGTCTCTACTTTCCAACTTTGCTATCAATAGACTCTGCATCCTCAAAAGTTCTCCTTTCATATGTATTTCTCTTTGTTTAGTAGGGTAATGACTTTTTTCGAGTCTCGTGTCCTTTCTTTTTGATACCCATATTTTGAGAGTAATTCTTTTTTTTTTGTGAAATCTTCCTAAATCTTTCCCTTTTTTCGAGTCTCTGTTAAATCCTTTTTTTTTAACACTAGTGAATGTGGGGGGGGGAAATGTTTGGCACAATTTGTTTTTATTTTCAAATATTGAGATTTCTTCAGTAGGATATAATATAGTAATGAGGTAGGTGCTAATAAGTTGGCCAAAAAATCCCTCTTCTTGATAATAAAGTGTGGATTTTTTTATTATTTTCGCGACGTTCATCTTATTATTCTTCACTAGGGCAAACAATAAGATTGTTCTGTCTTTGTTGATGGTTGGGAGATAGAGAGTAGGATGTAAAATTGAACACAATAAAATAAAGTCGGGCTCTGTTCTCTTCAATCTTCTCTCCCCTTAGTATGTTTTCGTAAAAATTCTTGATTAATCCTCTTCATTTTTTCTTTTCATTTGTCAAAGTTTTGCCAATTAATTTGTAATTGGATTGTATTTTTTGGATTTCCAAGGCTACATTATCCAAAACTCTGTTCAATCTCAATTTTTATTCTTGATTATCGCCTACAAAGGACAATTTTTTCAAATTTTCTTTTGCCCTTGAATTTTTTTTTTTTGTTAGGTTAGATATCATTCAATTTTTCTCATTCTCTCTGAAAAAGCATTTCATCGGGCAGTGGAAATTGGCTGGAAGTGATGATGAGGTCTGTCTTGGATCACTTTCTCTTAGCCTTTTGACTAGTCTCGCCTTCTTCTAAGCCTGGAAAATTAGAGATTCTTCATCTATTATGGAGTCAAATTTCACAAGTCAGTCATCGTGGGGAGTTTGGTCAACAATACAATGAAAAAGAAAAAAAAAATTGTTAAATTACATTATTGTTTTGCTTGGTTTTATGGGGCTTTGGATAAAAATCGTGATATTAAAAATAGTCATGACTTGGTTAGAGCATTGCAACTCTCTGAAGACAATTCACTTATGGAAATATTGGGGCATGGTTTGGGTGCTGTGACTTTTTCTTTTAGCGGATGAAAACTAGCAGGAAAAAATTATTATGGTGGGTTTGAGTGTCGTGAATTTTTTTTTTTCTTTTTTTTATATGTACAAGTCTACGAATCAGTGGAATGTGAGCAGGAAAAAAATACATCCACACTAGCGAAAAAAAAATTTAGTTTTTTTTTTTCACAAGATAGATGCGTACGATACCTTTTTACACTGGTCAATCGTTTCAGTAGTGGTCGCGAGTAAAAATATTTAATTTTAGAGTTCTTATGAGATCCAGTGGATTAGTGATAGTTTAAATGCATTTTAAAAAAAAAATTAGTTTTCACAAAAAGTACTAAGTTAAATATCGCAAACTAGACTAATTTTTTGGTCCAGGTTCATGATTGATGACTTTAGCAGTTGAAGCTATCTTCTTTGTATAATATTTTGCTACTTTTTGTATTGTATTTTCCTTTATTTTCCAAGGATGATTCATGATGGAAAATTGTCTTCATTTCCTTATTTTATGGCTCATTTCACTCTAAAAAAATATTTCCTTTGAAGCCTAACTTTTAGTAGTCCTCTTTTTTCTTTCCAGATGTGTTTATTTGGATGTTGGGACTTTATCAAAATCTATGGCATCTTATCGATCAATATTGTGACTTCTTTCATTTTTATTATAGCTACCATTTGATGGGTCCCAACATTAGTTTCTCTATTATCTTCACATGAAAATATCGTGGCATTAGTAACATCTATCGGAAAATCATCATAGCTTGTCTTTCCTTCTATTTTTGTTATAATTTTATGAAATTTTGTGAAATCATAGCACGTCTTCTTCAAGGCAAGTCACATGTCTCGATTTGCTCTTGTTTCAAAACTTCTTCCAACTCTGTGATTTCTTTCATTTCTTTGGACTCATAATCATTCAGGAAATCCTTCCATTCGAAATCTATTTTTTAGTTTTTAGTTGTGTCATGTGTGGTTGAGCTTATTTATTCTCCAGTAGTTTTTCTCGTCATTATTTGGAATTTATAGACTTTTATAAAAGTGAAACTTGTTCTTCATCTACATGAATATTAGATTATCATCCTTTTTGGACAATTGGACAGGCACTGGAGAATAAGTAACCTTTTATAAATGTTGTTTATTCTCCAATGCATGTTCAGTTGTCAAAAAGGGTTGCTCTAAATTAATGGTGCTTATGAGTCTTCTTTCATGTTCAGTATCACAAAGGTAGTAGGGTTGGTAGATTTTTTGGCTTTGGCTAGCACTTCTTTAATAGTCTCTCTCAAAAATTTGATTGAACTCTTAGTCATCTTTAGATAAAGAGAAGTTCAAGTGATCTCACTTGGATTCAATCTCTGTATTATGGAAAATAACGTTAAATCAACACTTGCTCATATGTCACATAAGATATGTTAGAAAGTGTGCTCTCTGATAATGTATGGAATAATAAAATTTCTTGGATCCTTGAGTTTTTTTTTTTGGGAGTTTTTGTTGGATTATTGTGTTGTACTTCTCGGTCATGCTCACTATTTCATGTCTGTAATTTTTTCTTAATGTTCATTATGTTCTTCATAAATTTCATGTGGTGTGACATCCATTTTAGAATTTTCATGAAGGTATATAGATTTTTAATTTTTTAAAAAAAAATTAGAAATTTGTTAAAATTTTCATTCAATTTTTCTTTTCCAAACTCTAATGAAAAAAGAAGATTAGGAGGGAGAGAGTGTGAACTATATGCATAGTCATTGTTCTTCACATCTGTTGTTACTATTCACCTGCATTTTCTTCTTCTAATTCTACTTTGTCATGAGTAATTGTTGCTATAAAAAGTTGTGCCGGGAGGCCTGAATGTCGTGCGACACTAGATGTCATGACTCCAGGTGTTGTGATATTGGTTGTCGTCACTTTGTCAGTGACAATGTGACTTATTATGCACTGCGTTATACTTGCCTTGGTATTGCTAGATAATTTCTTGACATTCATTTTTCTCATTATTTGTATTATTTATTTAATTTGATTCTCAATAGTTTTTATTTTGGTTTCCGTATTATGTACTCTTATTTTTCTTTTTTTTTTTCTTATTTGATTTTCTTGCCAATTATTTTTATTATTTGTCTCTGTAAGTGGTGTAAGAAAATTATCTTCAAACGATGACTTCTTTACTATATTATATTGATTATAATTGAAACTTGAAATTTTTTTTGTTTTTGGTATCTTGGTACATGACTTGTATTTTTTTTTTATGTGGTTTGTGTTTTGCTATAGGTTTTCTTTCATCTTCATGATATTTTTGATAATTATTTTTGAAAAATATGATATTTAAAATAAAATTTTTTATATTATTTTTAATAATTTCTGAAATAATAATAATGTTATATTTATTTATAATAATAATAATAATTAGAAAAGATTCACCGAGTAACATTTTTCATATGTGACACATTTATTATATTATTAATTTAATAATACAAGTCTATTTAAATTAATATTATTTTATTATAAAATTATTTTATCTTCAGTAAAATTTCTTCATTTATCTAAAAATGTTAACATTTTTTTTTATTTTATGTAGATCAATTTGTAAAAAAAAATATTATTATAATGTCAAAATTAGAATATTATTAAATAATTAGAAAATATGTTTTTTTTTTATTTGAAAGATTTTCTATGATAACTAATAGCATAGTAATTCATATTTCAAGTATATTTAAAATTAATATTATTTTATGATCTTTAGTAAAATTTCTTCATTTATTTAAAAAAAAAATCTAAAAATTTTATATTTTAAGAAAATTAATGTGTTAAAAAAATGTCATTATTAATATCAAATATTATTATAATTATATGTATTTAATGTTAAATAATAAAAAAATATGTTTCTTTTTAATATAATTCAAAGCATTTCGATGATGCTATTAAAAAATATATTTTTCCATACAAACTCATACATATTATTTCACACTTCAATATATTGATAATATAAGTAATATGTTTTAGTAATATGTAGAACATCAAATTTTTTAGTGAAATTCAAATACAATTAAAAATATAAAAAACAAAATTTTGAATTATTTTATTTATCTACTTGTATGAATCCAAGAATCGAGATTAAATATATATATACATTATTCTCGTACTTAAGTATGCAACATGCAAATTTTTTAGGTGATCAATTATTTCAGTTTTATTATTTCCTAAATAATTTTAATTTCGAAATTCTTATTAAATTCAAATTTTTTGTGTTTGCATAATCACGCATTTTTATTAAGTATTATTTATATTTAAATTTTAAAGATGTAAGCAAAATAATAACCAATACAATTATATAATATAACCCATGGGCCCTCCTAGTCGCCACGGCTCATACCACCCAACAATTGCCCATTGAGCACTGAGCATTGGCTTTGGTGATGAGCCACATGACCATGGGCTATGAGCCAACAAAAAGAAAAACAAGTTCTGCTGGCTCATTTGGATCAACCCAATCGAGCCCAGAAGACGTGGTTTGTCGACCCTGTGAGTGTTCTTCGTTCTTCTTCCACAGCTGAGCAAGCAGCACAAAATCCTGCATCAACAAAAGCTAGGCGTATCGTACCAGCCTGCCGAAGGTATTTTGGCATCCATGCCTTCGCCATATCAACCTTCGATTTTCATGCTAATGGCTTGCAGAATTATTCTGGTAGGGCCAAGGTGAGGGGCGCAGTGTTGCGTCGTGGTGAAGATGACAGCGGCAGCAGCTTGTCATGATCTACCACCATCACACTCTTTCATGAAAGCATGCACCTGATAGAGAAATGGCTTACTCTCTGTGAGGTATCGCTTTCAGCTTTCTTAAAACATCATCTAGCAGCTCATTATTTTCTGCTTAGCGCCAGCAGCATGCTAAAATGATGCCCCTGGGGGTGAATTATAGAGATACTAACAGACCTTGCGTGTGGCAGACTTGGTGATTAGGTGTTAACATGGCCGTGCCGAGCCGTGCCACCGTGCCGAACACGGCATGGCCTGGGACGGCACTGGAACCAACCAGCCGGCCAGCACGACACGGCACCATTGGTCAGTCACCCAATGGGACTTGACCCGTGACCTGTAGCCGGTCCTGAGTCCCCGGGCCGGTGGACTGTGCCTAACTCGGCACGAGGCATGGCTCGAATTTGAGACTTTGGCTCTTAAAAAAAAATATGTCATTTTGCCAAACCATGACCTCTAGGATTAACTGACTAATAGGGATAAAATCAAGCAGAAATTATAATTATAAATTTTCATTTTTTATTTTATTCTCTTAAAAATAATTATCTTCGGACAAAATTGTTCTTATATTATTCTTGTAAAAATAATTCTCTTTTAATTCTTTTGTGTAAAGACTTGTCAGGAGAGGGTTATTTTTGTAAAACCATATTAAAACTAAGAAAAAAAAAAGTGTTTTATAAAGAGTGACATAAAATAGCAAAATAAGAAAATAAATTATTTTTAGGATTATCTGACTAAAGGGATAAAATCAAGCAGAAATTATAATTATAATTTTTCATCTTTTTTTTCTCTCTTAAAAATAATTATCTTCGGACAAAAATATTCTTATATTATTCTTGTAAAAATAATTCTATTTTAATTCATTTACGCAAATACTTATCACGAGCGGGCTATTTTTGTAAAATCATAGTAAAACCAAGGAAAAAAATTATTTTATGAAGAGTGACAAAAAATAAGAAACTAAATTATATTTGGAATTAACTGATTAAAACGGATAAAATTACACAGAAATTATACATATAGCCTTTCCTTTTATTCTCTCAAAATAACTCTTTTTAGACTTTTAAAAAAAATCCTTACATTTTTTTTTTGTAAAAAAAAAAAATCATCATCCTCAAATATATATGTAGATAATTATTATGAGGAACATGAAGGTTATTTTTGTAATTTCAAAAAAAAAAAAATCCTTTTTTTTTCCCATTTTATCCTTGCCTTAATGATGTGAAACTCAATACAATACATAATTATTTGATTTCTATTCCATGTATTGTACTATTAAATAGATCTCACTAACAACATGATAGCCCCACCCGATCATCAAAAGATGGTGGAGGCTCCAACTTTAGGGATACGAGTTCAATCGCTAGGGATGCCCTATCATGTTGCTAGGGCAGGGGCCTTGCTTGCCCTGATCCTAGGGTTCCTGAGTCCTATATATAGGATAAGGAATATAGTGGGTTTGGGGTTTAGGGTAGGGGCCTTACCTGCCTCTGCTCTTGTTTCTGTCAGCTGCCCACCACCACCACCACCACTCCCACCAGGAGCTGCATTTTCTCTTGCTTTCTAGCCCACACTGATCAAAGGATGATTTCCTCGAAGAACAATTTGGCCCATTTACTTCCCTTCTGTTCATCTTCCAGTAGAAGCAGGCAGGAATACAGATTTTGATCAAAAATGCTTCTTTTTCCATGCTGGAGGCCCCTGAAACAGGCCCTGCCTTCCTATTCTTCCCCCCCATCTTCTTCCTCACTCTTGTCGCAGATGGAGCCGCATCTTCCTCGTGCCCTGAACCTTTACTTCTGATTACAGGCTCATGGCCACCACTTGTTTGAGGTCTGATTCTTGGTGAGGCATGGCTGTGCTGATGATCAATTTGGAGTAGAGGAAGAGATTCATCTTCTCCATCTCTTCCTGATCTCAGAAACGAAGAACAGCAACAGAGCTGGCATTCTAACTGTGATGGAGGCTCATTTTCTCCATCCTGTGATCTGTTCGAGATCCAGAGACCTGCCTTCTTCATTTTTCTTCAGTGTTGTCGCTGCTGTGTTGGGGCCAACTTTGGCCGAATAATAATGCTATTCAGCAGGCATGTGATGGGACCTACTTTGGTTGAATTTTATGAGATACCCTGTTTGTCATCTTCCCTATGCTTTTCCCCCCAAGTCATACTTCCCTTCAAATCATCTGTCCTCTGCATGATTGCCTATATGTCCTTATATATGCATCCACGTATGTGTAAGTCTGTGTGTGTGGTCTGTGTGAGCCTGTGTTGATCTGTGTAAGTCTGTGTAACTATTGGCACTAAGATTAGTCAATCTGCAGGCATGGTAGCACGGTGGTTCAACTTATATTCTCAGAGTCTGCCCTCTCCTGTAGTTACTGAGCCTAGCCTGTTGATTGTTCAATCCCCATTTGATTAGTTGAGGTGACTTGGTATGGTATGGTAGCCACATCCATCTTCTTTAGCATGAGCGATTAGCATGGAGATTACATGATCGATCTCCTGAAACTGATCATGTTTCTCGTCCGTAGCAACAAACTCATGCCTTGTGTTCCCCACATCAACCCAACTAAAAGCTGGTTCCTTCTTCAACCCCTTAGCTGCCATGGCGGACCGCAGCTTGCTAGCATCATTCCATCTATTAGCTGCTGCGTAAACGTTGGAGAGCATCACGTATCGCCCAGAATTCATGGGTTCCAAGCGCGAGAGATGGTTCGCGGCTCCCCTAGCACATTCTAAGTGTTCGTGCACGCGACAAGAACCCAACGCTGCGCCCCACATTCCAATGTGGTGGCCTCCACCTGGGTGCCTCTCGATCAACGCGATCGCTTCGCCTACCCTGTTCTTCCTCCCCAGCATGTCGACCAGGATCGAGTAGTGATCAGGTCCAGGACGAACACCATGATCCCTCTCCATTGATTCGAGAATCATAATGGCTTCGGAGAACAGACCAGCATGACTGCAAGCAAACATCAGCCCGAGGAACGTAACGTGATTAGGGCTTACGTTTGCTTTCGCCATGTTTTGGAAGACGCCCATGGCTTCCGCAGCGTCCCCGTTTCGTGCACATCCAGTCACTATCGTGTTCCACGATACGATATCCTTTCCTGCGAACCGCTGGAACAATAACTTGGAAGATCTTAGATCTCCACACTTGCAGTACATATCAATCAGAGCGTTGGAGACGAACACGGTGAAGGAGTCGCCTGTGCGTGATGCGCGAATTCGGATCACGTGGGCGTGAATTTGCCTGCCTCTCTCGAAGAGAGATAGATCTGCACAAGCATTCAAGATGGCGACGATGGTGAAGTCGTTAGGATGAACGCCATCTTCTTGCATCTGCTTGAAAAGATCTAGAGCTCGATATCCATGGCTATTCTGAACGAAGCCAGATATTAAACTAGTCCATGAAATTGTAGTTCTGCAAGGCATGTCTGCAAAAACCTGGAGAGCTCTGTGCAGGAGAGAAGCTCGAGCGAAGGTGGCGACCATGGCCGTCCAAGACACTTCGTCCCTCACATCCATCCGATCAAACACGCGGTAGGAGGCGTACGGTTCGCCGCATTTTCCGTACGAATCTATCAGCGCGTTTTGAACGATCATGGTGAACTTCAATCCGGTCACTAATCCTGCTGCATGAACTTGTTTCAGTAATCGCAGCGAACCTAAACAAGCACAGGAGCCCGCCACGCCGACGGCGGTGTACTCGTCCAAGCATAAGCAGCCAGAGTTCTTCTGCATCCTCCTGAACATGGCCATGGATTCGGCGTGCAGCCCACGATGAGAAAGACCAGATATGAGGGAATTGTAGGCCACGATGTTGCTTTCGGGCAATTTATCGAACAGCTGGAGGGCCTGTTCGACCAACCCTCTTCGGATGTACATGGCGATCATGGTGTTCCAGGAGCGATGATTCTTGGCTGGAATTTCGTCGAACGTTTTGCGCGCGCTCTCGCTCGCGCTGCAGCTTGCGTATAGCTCTATGAGGCGATTCGCCATGAATGGGGTGGAGCAGAACACTGTTTTGATGAGGCGTGCGTGAAGCGCCATCCCCACCATGAGGTTTCTCGTTGAGATGCACGTGGAAATGATCGAATTCATCTCTGCGTGGACGCTCACCGCCGCCATTTTGATCACGACGATGATTTTTTCTTTTTTTTTAGTTTAGCTATGATTAGTGGTATTAAAAAGTGGAAAATTATGTTAATTATACATTAAATAAAAGTATTTAATAAAACCTTCCCAAGCATTTATTAAATATATTCTGATCTCTCAGAGCTATAAATATTTAAATATTTTATTAATTTTTAAATATTTTTAGATTAAAAAATATTTTAATATATTTATACAATTGCACAATTTAAATATATTTTAATATTTTGTTAAATATTAAAAAAAAAAAGAGAGATATTACACCAAAGCTAATTTTTTTTATTTTGATCTCTTGAAAAATAAAAATCCGAAATGACTATTATCACCTAAAAAAATTTTAAAAAAATTTTCAGTTGATTACTGTTTTACATAAGTTTCTCCAACGAATGTGTACTTGTGCTTCTGATTTGCTGTCACGTGCATTATCACCTAAAGAAAGTTTCTTTATCATGACATAATGCCTACATTTTTCGAGTTTAAATGAGAGCGTGGTGGTGGTGCGGTGCCTAAAATCTCAAACTCAAAAAATTGAGTTTTTATATAATTTATTTCATAACATTATATATTTACATAATTTTCAAAATAACATTATTAAATAAAATTCGAGTTTTTTATTATTTCAGTAAAATAAAGGGCGCCTGTATTTTTTATTTTAAACATAATATTAGTTCATTACAATTTAAAATAAAAAATCAAAAATAATTTAAAACAATAACAAATAATAAAGAATGTTTTTCAGTATAAAATGATTCTAATAATATATATATATATATATATATATATTAGATCGTGGCACTTTATAATCAGTTTTTATTTTGGGGGTTGTATACGTAATTTCACCTATTAAGTAAACACATTAGCACCATATTTTTTTTTCTAATTAAATTATAAGAACAGTGGTGATATAATTTTTATAAGCCAAGTTGTTACTTAGATATAATTTTTTTCTCTTTTATATCCGAGAAAAAATTATTTTGAATTTTTTAAAAATTATTAAGATGATAATCTACGACGAACAGTGGTGCTGAAAAACGGGGCACGTGGGAAACGGAAACCCCACCCCGAGCATGGTGAAAACCTTCGAGTTCGAGGTCATGGAGCCCGAGTGCGGGCCGCCTAAGAACCAGGGAATGGTCCGCTCGCCGTGCAAGATTATGAAACAATCGTGGAGAAGACGACGATTCAGAGAAGATGCCTGGAGGGGAGGCTGTGGAATGGGAAGACGTGGGTTCCTGAAGCAGACAGCCGGCGACTTATCTCTAGTTAACTCAACGCCATTCGCAAGGCTGCTGGATGCAACCGGCGATTCAAAATCCGGTAACGATGCGTCGCGCGTTCACGCGCGGATCGTCAAATCGAAATTCTCATCAGAAGTTTTCATATCGAATAAGCTCATCGATGCGTATGGGAAATGCGGGCGCGCCGGCGATGCTCGCAAGCTATTCGATAAAATGCCCGTGAGAAATACGTACAGCTGGAATGCTGTTATAAGCGCGGCGATGAAATCCACCCTCATCGACGAGGGCGAGCAGTTGTTCAGGTCCATGCCCGAGCGCGACCAGTGCTCATGGAACACCATGATTGCTGGGTTCGTGCAGCATAACATGTTCGAGGAGGCCCTGGATTATTTCCGCATGATGATGCACGCGGGAAATATCGCAGCCAATGCGTACTCGTTCGGCAGCAGCATCAATGCTTGTGCAGGCCTGAAAGACCCAAGTCTGGGCGAGCAAGTCCACTGCCTAATGCTGAAGCTCGTACCCACGCGCGATGTTTACGCAGGATCTGCCCTCGTTGACATGTATGGCAAATGCAGGTCGGTGGGTTGTGCACGGAAGGTGTTCGACGAAATGCAGGAGAGAAATATCGTTTCCTGGAACAGCCTGATTTCATGTTATGAACAAAATGGGCCTGCAAGCGAGGCTCTGGAAGTTTTCATGCGGATGCAGCAGTGCAGGACTAGGCCCGACGAGGTCACGCTGGCTAGTGCAGTTAGTGCTTGTGCTACAATGGCAGCCATTAGGCAGGGCAGGGAAATTCATGCTTGCGTGGTGAAGAGCAATGAGCTCAGGGAAGATGTTATCTTGAGCAACGCACTGGTTGATATGTATGCGAAGTGCAATCGAATTGGCGAAGCCAGGGTCGTTTTTGGGAGGATGATGGTGCGAACTGTGGTGTCCGAGACCTCCATGGTCGCTGCGTACGCGAACGCAGCGAGCATGGAGGCTGCGAAGTTGGTGTTTGCCGAAATGTCAGAGAGAAACGTAGTGGCGTGGAATGCACTGATTGCAGGGTACACGCAGAATGGGCAAAACGAAGAGGCGCTACGACTGTACCACGTGCTGAAGAGAGAGTCCGTCCGTCCGACGCGCTACACTTTTGGGAATTTATTGAACGCGTGTGCTAATCTAGCTGATCTCCAGCTGGGGAGACAAGTTCATGCTCATGTGGTGAAGAATGGGTGCTGGTTCAGGTCCGTGGACGAGCCGGGTATCTTCGTCGGCAACTCGCTAGTTGACATGTACATGAAATGTGGGTCTGTGGGAGATGGATTTAGGGTTTTTGAAAACATGGCAGAGAGGGATCCTGTGTCGTGGAATACAGTAATAATGGGGTGTGCTCAGAATGGGTTCGCCATGGAGGCCCTTGGCCTGTTCAGAAGGATGCTGGAATGGGGAGAAAGACCAGACCACGTCACCATGATTGGTGTTCTGTGTGCGTGCAGCCATGGAGGATTCGTGGAAGAAGGGCGCCACTTCTTCTCCTCCATGACGGAGCAACACGGCGTGACTCCGCTGAAGGACCATTACACGTGCATGGCAGACCTGCTGGGCCGAGCTGGCCACCTCCAAGAGGCAAAGAGTTTGATAGAGATGATGCCAATGGAGCCCGACGCAGTTGTCTGGGGGTCCTTGCTCGGTGCTTGCAAGGTGCACAGGAACATTTCCATGGGGAAGTTCGTAGCAGAGAAGCTCCTAGAAATCGAACCGGCTAATTCTGGTCCCTACGTCCTCCTCTCGAACATGTATGCAGAGCTCGGCAGATGGAAGGATGTTTTGCGAGTGAGGAAGACGATGAGGCGGCATGGGATCGCCAAGCAGCCCGGCTGCAGCTGGATCGAGGTTCTTGGTAAGGTTCATGTTTTTATGGTGAAAGATAGGAGCCACCCTAGGCGAAAGGACATCATCTTCCTGCTCGAGATCCTCACGAAACAGATTAAGATGCTCGGACAGATGCTTGCTGCTCATGAACAGGACGTCTGCTTTCGATTCGATTCATCCGTGCAGTAATTTTTCGACCTAAAGCCATCCATTCCATTGTTCGAAACAAACATAAAATGTGGACCCATCCAAGATATCAAATCCGCAGAGATGAGGGTGAGAGAGAGAGAGAGAGAGAGATGGGTTATGGAGGGGAGGAGCATCGAAACGAGAGAATGAGAAAAGTAATGGACCTGTAAGCGAAGATGAAACAGAGCATGACGAAGACATTTCTCCATGGGCTTTTCCCTGCAAATCCTTCTTCCCGGGTCACGTCTTCTCCTCTGATCACACAAGTACCAGAGATATAATCCAAGCATGCGCGTGAATGGGAGAACTCGTTGATCAGGAGACTTTCGAACGGATATTTGAACAGGGAAACGTAGTGCATGAAAACCCAGAAAGTGGGGATCTCATGGCGGGAGATGAAGTAGCCGGAGAACAAAAAGAAGGAGCCCATGACGCAAGATATGAGCGAGTTTCCGATGATGAAATTCGGGGCAAGAGCGGCGATGCAGACCACGACGGAATTTGCAGTGTACAGGACGAACCAGATGATCAACAGGAAGCGGATGAAGGCGACGACGTTCTGGTTCAGTCCGACTAGCCAGTATAATGGAACAGAGAACGAGAGCGTTAGGATCATCAGAAATGGCAAGTAAATAAGCGAGTTGGCGATCGCGTAGGATGATACTCGGTAGCTGCCATTGGAGGTCTCCTTGAAGAGGATCTCCCTCTCTTGCAGGAAAACGGGAAGAGCTTCTGATGAGCAGGATAACAGTAGTGTTAGTATGAACGCAAACAGGCCCACCCTCTCCTCTGCTCCTACCAGATCGTCGCCGACATTGTGGAAGACGGAGCCCAGCATCAAACCAGAAATCAGCATTTGGATCATCCTGCACGCAAACAGCTCTCTGCTTCGAAATATGTTTTTCGAAAATCTGTGGCTCAGAATCAGCGTCTCTTTGACGATGGAATTTGCAAAATCATGCTTGACTTCAGTGCTACGGCCATTTGCTTGGCGAAGAAGTTGATGAATAGAGAGCTTTCTCGCCGCGTCTTCGTCTTCGTCTTCTTGCTGTTTTTGTACCAGTTGTAGGTCCTGCCGTGTTTTAATGGCTTCCATGGAATCGATGGCAAATTCAACAGCGTCGACATGGGATGGAAGCTGAATGCCCATTTCACTCAAGCTTCGCACGAGTTGGTCCGCTGCTCCATGGTGCATGACCAAGCCATTGTCCAGCAGGAGTATAGAACTGAACAGTTTCACGATCCGAAAACCCGGCTGATGGATGCTCAAGATTATCGTTCTCCCCCGTGTTTCTGCCATGGTCTTGAGCATGTCTATTATCTGCAATGCAGACGTGCTGTCGAGACCTGAAGTCGGCTCGTCGAGAATAAGGAGCTTCGGGTTGTGAATGACGTCGACTCCGATCGAAACTCGACGCATTTCTCCGCCTGAGATTCCCCCCCGGAGAGCTTTGTCTCCCACACGCGCCGTCGACACTTTCTCGAGTCCTAGTTCACGGATCAGAGACCTCACTCTGGATATCACTTCCGGTTGAGGAAGGCGCAGGCGAAGCTTGGCGCTGAACAGGAGAGTTTCTTCCACTGTGAGGAGGGGGAAGAGCGTGTCTCTCTGACTCACGTAGCCGGAGATCTTCTTCAGCTGAACCGCTTGCATCAGGTTCTTGTCGACTAGAACGGAACCCCTCGCCGGAGAAACTTGTCCGGCGAGAATCTTCAGCAAGGAGGTTTTTCCAGACCCATTTGGGCCCGCGACGGCAAGTATTTCCCATGGTTTTGCTCTGCAGTTTACCCCTTTCAGAACGTATCTTGCCCCTTCGACATCGTCATCTGCCACTTGCTTTCGTTTTTGATCCACTGCTTCGACCCTGTCGGAGGTTTTAAAGAAAGAAAACTCCCTCTTTTGCATGGAAATTTTGTGGATGATTCCTACTGCTTCTATCTCACAACCCCCCTCTTGCTTCCTCATCCCTACTTTCTTCTTCGCCCGAGTGTCACTCTCGTTCTCACTGCGTAAGTGGCAGTATTGTGATGGGACGCCATTGTTACCCTGCTACGACAAACCTTGCTCTGTTTTTGTCACCAGCTGGCTACCTCAAAACCCACAAACCCTTGGGTCACATGTGGGAATGGCGTAATAATTGAGGGAATAATTGGCAGTAAAATTATTTCTTTTTCCATTTTTATATGCGGAAAAACATTAATCTGAAAAAATTGTCTTTTTGTTTTTTTTTTGTTGGGGCTGGACAGGGAGGATGTGGGCCAAGAGAGTAAGACGCGAAACTTCATCGCTCTCCAATTCCAGTTGTGGTCGCAGGACCAGGAGCTTCTTCGTTCTTCCATGGCCTACGAGAAGGAGCTCGACGCGGCGAAGAAGGCCGCTACCATGGCAGCTCGTCTCTGTCAGGTTCTTTTGCTGTCGCATATTCAGACATGGCCATTTCTAGCGTCTTTCTGACCTAAACCAAACGTTTCCTTGGTGGCATCGTGATGTTCTGGTTCGCAAACTGAAATCTAATTTTGATTTGCATAAACAAGATTGAGCCGCTGCATGAATCTTGTGTAGAATGGGAGCATTAGGGATTGCGATTCAGAACGAGATGAGAGGAAGCAGAAATTTGGTGGCCAAAAACCCCACCAGCGCGATGTTCCTGCGTCCTACTCTCCATCTTCGTCTTCATTGTCTTCTTTTCTTTTTTCAGAATGTGCAAAAAACCTTGCTGCAGTCAGACGTGCAGGCGAAGATGGATCACAGTCCGGTCACAGTGGCAGATTATGGTTCGCGAAACGTTTTTCTTTCAGAATTCATATAAACGCGAGCACTGGCACTGGCTACATTCACTTCGCTAAATTGTCCCGAAATTGCAGGTTCTCAAGCGCTGATTAGTTTTGTGCTGCAGAAGGAGCTTCCGTCCGAGCCATTTTCATTAATGGCAGAAGAGGTGAAACGATTGCGTGTGTAATCGGAGGCATTTCAATCTCGAATAACTGCTTTTGGAATCGATTACAGGATTCGGAAGATCTGGGCAAGGAAGGAGCTCGAGAAATGCTAGCTCGCATCACAGAATTTGTTAATGATACTCTAGCTGGTGATGAATCTTACAGAGATCACGCGCTGTCAGCACGGGATGTTCTTGGAGCCATTGACGGGGGCAAATCCGAAGGTGGTGGTTCTGGCAGGCACTGGATTTTGGACCCCATTGATGGAACTAAAGGGTGAGCCCTCAGATTCCATCTTCCTTGAAGCTTGATCCTCCTTGCATCTCCACCACCGCATGGTGAAGCTCCCGTTAATGTGACCTGGCAACAGGTTTCTGAGAAACGATCAGTATGCAATTGCGTTGGCATTGCTAGACGAAGGAGAAGTGGTATTGGGCGTTCTAGCTTGCCCGAGTCTTCCATTTTCTGTGCCCACCAACTCTGATCATAATCTGTCAAATCCAGAAACTGGCTGCCTCTTCTCTGCGAAAGCTGGTGCAGGGACACATGTGCAATCTCTCAGATGTTCTTCGCCTGTTAAGGTCGCCCCTTCCCCACATAAATTCATCATTTTGAGTGTCGCCCTGGAGCATGAGCTTCTCATGCTCTGTTATTTCTCGCAGGTTCAAGTGAGCGCCATTGATGATCTCAAGCAAGCATCGTTCCTGGAATCATTTGAAGCAGCTCACTCTTCCCACGATCTGTCTAAATTAATTGCTAGGGTTTGTATTTGGTCCTTCCCTTGTTCGAGCACGAACCCTAGTTCAAACAGTAGCAGTATGAACCCTAGTTTTCTCTTCTTTTTTTCTTTTCTTTGGGGGTGCAGAAGCTCGGAATCAAGGCTCCTCCTGTTAGGATGGATAGCCAGGCAAAATATGGCGCCCTTGCCCGAGGTGAGGGGGATATATTTCTTCGTCTCCCTCACAGAGGCTATCGGGAAAAAATATGGGATCACGCTGCTGGGTACCTCGTCATGAAAGGTTTAGAAACCCTTCTTTCATCTGCTCCTCATTGCTTGTAGGGCCTCCTAGACAACCAATTGATTGAAATGATGCACATTGCAAGTGCAAGTGCAAGTGCACGTGCATGTGCAAGTGCACGTTTCTCTCTTTCCCTAAGTTTGTTTTTGTGTGTGTGTGCGCGCGCGTGAGTGCGTGCGTGCGTGTGTTGGTGTGTGTGTGTGTGGATGACCATAAGTAATAACAATGGTGATGGGGATGCAGAAGCAGGTGGAGTTGTGGTGGATGCTGCAGGGAAGGCCCTAGATTTTTCCAGAGGAAGATATTTGGATGTCGAAGGAGGCATCATTGCTACCAATCCCAGCTTGTTGCCGTTGCTTCTCAAGGCAGTGGGAGAATCCATGGAGGAGGAAATCTCCCCTTCATAATTGGCATCTCTGCTTCTTTCCCCACATGGAGAATTGTTCATTTAATTAAGGATTGAATATTTTTTGTCTATCTCTGCTTCATAATAATAATACATCCTTATTATTGCACAAGCCACCTCTATGCCACACACACACACACTCTCTCTCTCTCTCTCTCTCACATCTCCCTCTCTTCTCTCTCTCTCTCTCTCATCTCCCTCTCATCTCTCTCTCATCTCCCTCTTATCTCTCTCTCATCTCCCTCTCATCTCTCTCTCTCATCTCCCTCTCATCTCTCTCTCTCATCTCCCTCTCATCTCCCTCTCATCTCACTCATCTATCTCTCATCTCACTCATCTCTCTCTCATCTCTCTCTCATCTCTCATCTCTCATCTATCTATCTCTCTCATCTCTCATCTATCTATCTCTCTCATCTCTCATCTATCTATCTCTCTCATCTCTCATCTATCTCTCTCTCACTATCTCTCCAATCCTCCAATGAAAAGATGTGTTCCTGACCACACAAAGATTCATCATTCATATAAAAATAGAAGCCATGGCATGAAATTGCCGTCTCAAAATAGGGGATCTCCAAATAGAATCGGTCCGCTCAACATCTTCAACCTAGAGAAGATCGACAGGCATCAAACACCCTATTTCTCCCTCGCTTATTTCCGGATAGCCAAGAACTGGAAGCCCTTCTGATTGCAATGGTTCATCGCTGCTCGACGACGAGCGTAGATCAACGCGAGAGGCAACACCGAGGCGAGGCTGGTTGCGCGTGAAGAAAGAAGAGCAGACAAGACGGTAAAAAAATGGACAACGGAGCAGTGATTAATGAAACGGGTGCCATAGTTTGCTATGCGCCTACCATGATCACAACAAATGGCATATGGCAGGGCGACAATCCGTTGGACTACTCCCTTCCACTGTTCATATTGCAGCTCACCCTGGTCGTCGTCATCACTCGCGTTTTGGTCTTCCTCCTCAAACCCTTTCGCCAGCCTCGTGTCATTGCTGAGATCATCGTGAGTTTCTTTTCTCATGACACACATGCACACGTACGCATTGAGAATTCACAAACATGTGCGCATGCATACACCACTGACCACACACACAAAGGATGAGAAAACCAGACCGAGCCCGGACCGATCGTTGGACTGGTCCGTTCAATTGTCAATCGGTCACTGAGCAGAGCTATAATGTACTTTATAAGCAATGTCGCCATAATTTATAATATCAAAATTTAAGTTTTACTTTACTTATGATTGAATTTTTCTATACTTTTATCAATTTGTGACATGATTAATTGTATTATATTATATGTATGTATGATATATATTGAATTTAAATTTAAGATCCTTTAATTATAATTTTATTATAATTGAATTATAATTAAATTATTTAATGAGTAGCATTAATTGTTCCATAAATAAAAAAGAATTTAGCACTTGAACACCATGAGCATGTTTTAATTTTCTAATAAATCTGAAATTAAAAAGCACTGGCTCACAATTTTTCATCATAAAAACTCAGAATTTTTATATTAAAAATTATCACTTGATGCGAATAATTTATTTAACTTTAATTTTTATATTAAAAATTATTGAAAAATTCATGATTGGCTACTTAAATTAAGAATTACTTATTATATTAATTTTCTTAATAGTATCACGAGTGTCGCATGTTTCATAGACAGATCAATATGATACTCTGATGAATTTTAAATAAATTTCATATTTTTATTAATATTTTATTGATATTTTTATTTATCAATATTTCCATATATGTCTGTATATAATTTTTAAAAATTATTTTTTGATTTAAAATATAAATTATATTTATCACTTGACAAATTCAATAGCAGCTTGATTGCAGTATGACAATCAACCTAACCAATGGATTGTGACCCAGGCACATCACGAGGAATGGCTCAGCTGATTCGAGCCTAGCCCCAGCACATCATAGTTTTTTATTTTATTTTTTATTTTTTTTTATATTTTATTTTTTTTATATTTTTTTATTTTTTTTTTATTTTTTTGCCCAGCACTTCATAGTTAGGAACCATACTTGGACCTAGGTCATGCTAGTCCAAGGGAAAGGTCGTGCCTTACTGAGCCAGAAGCTGACTTGTTTCGTGCTTAGGCAGGCAGGACCCACATGCCTAGCCTACTGGCACAATACACCAACATTATATATACATATTAATTATATATATATATATATATATATATATATATAATAGACTTTTTTTTTTTTTACCAGGGTGGAATTATATTGGGGCCATCATTACTAGGAAGAATCCCACGGTTCTCAGCAATAGTTTTTCCGCTCAGGAGTGTGATGGTGCTGGAAACAATGGCGAACGTGGGGCTCCTCTATTTCCTCTTCCTGGTGGGAGTAGAAATGGACCTGTCAGTCATCAAACAGATAGGAAAGAAGGCACTGGTTATAGCAGTAGCAAGTATGGTACTGCCGTTTTTAATTGGCCTGGGGTTTTCCTTTGTTCTCAACAAACAATCAGAGGCCACCAACCATGGCACCTTCATCCTCTTCCTTGGCATTGCGCTGTCAATCACTGCATTTCCTGTTCTTGCCAGGATTCTCGCAGAGCTCAAGCTCATCAACACAGATCTAGGAAGAATCGCCATGTCCTCTGCTCTGGTGAACGACATCTGTGCTTGGATTCTGTTGACCTTCGCCATCACCTTGGCGGGGAACAATGCAGATTCCTTGGCATCTCTCTGGGTGGTTCTTTCGATCACGGCGTTCGTAGTCTTCTGCATCTTCATCATGAGGCCTGCCGTCTCCTGGCTGGTCAGAACAACTCCCGAGGGAGAAGCAATTGGAGAGTTCCATGTCTGCCTGGTTCTCACAGGAGTCATGGTCTCGGGGTTCATCACGGATGCCATTGGAACTCATGCTGTCGTCGGTGCTTTTGTGTTTGGCCTCGTCATCCCGAATGGCCCCCTGGCAGTCACCCTGATAGAAAAGCTCGAAGACTTCATCTCCGGCCTTCTTCTTCCTCTCTTCTTCGCCATGAGTGGCCTCAGAACCAGCATCGCGGCCATTCGAGGAACATATTCATGGGGGATTCTGTTCCTCGTCGTGGTTCTTGCGTCGGCAGGAAAAGTTGTCGGCACGCTGATCGCTTCCACATTCTACCAACTGCCTCTGCGCGAATGGCCTCACCCTTGGCTTGCTCATGAACACCAAAGGCCTCGTCGAAATGATCGTCCTCAATGTTGGCAAGGACCAGAAGGTACCGCTCCTCATCTCTCTGCATCTTCTAGCTTCCTTGGTGTTAAATTGGCCATGTCGAATGCGAGCTGGAACTGGCCGCTGCGACCATGTGCGAGTGAGAACTGAGACCGTGAGCTCGGATTGGTTGTTCGTGAAATGCAGATTTTAGACGAGGAATCCTTCTCGATCATGGTGATCGTGGCGGTGATCATGACGGGGATGATCGCTCCGGCGGTGGCAGCAATATACAGGCCGACGAGGAGACTGATGCCGTACAAAAGAAGGACGATCCAGAAATCAAGGCCGGACACAGAATTCAGGGTGCTGGTATCGGTCCACACGCCTCGAAATGTGCAGACCATCATCAACCTCCTGGAAATCTCAAACCCTAGCAAGAAATCTCCGATGTGCGTGTACGTCCTGCACCTGGTGGAGCTGACAGGCCGAGCATCTGCCATGCTCATCGTCCACAACACTCGGAAGTTTGGACGGCCAGCGCTGAACAAGAGTCAGGCGCAGTCCGATCACATCATCCACGCCTTCGAGAACTACGAACAGCACCAGCCGTTTTCCTCCGTCCAGCCGCTGACTGCCATTTCTCCCCACGCGACGATGCACGAAGATGTCTGTCACCTGGCCGAGGACAAGCGAGTATCGTTCATAATCATCCCGTTCCACAAGAAGCAGACAGTCGACGGTGCGATGGAGGCCACGAATCCGGCGTTTCGCATGGTGAACCAGAACGTCTTGGCGAACGCACCTTGCTCGGTCGGCGTGCTGGTAGACCGAGGACTAAGCGGATTAAATCGACTAGCTGTGAATCAGGTGTCGCACCACATTGCTGTTCTCTTCTTCGGAGGACCAGACGATAGAGAAGCACTGGCATATGCATGGCGAATGTCGGAGCGTCCCGGCATGAATCTCACTGTCATGAGATTCCTTCCCGGAGATGACGCGAATGAATCGGCAAGGCGCAGCGTTGATCATCATCCTTCCGATTCGAGACTGTTAACGATGGGAACGGAAAATCGGATAGAGAAGCAGGCTGATGAGGAGTACATCGACGAGTTCCGGATGCATACCGCCAGCAACGAGTACGTGTTCTACAGCGAAAAGATGGTGAACAACGGCGAAGAAACGGTGGCCGCGATCAGATCGATGGACAGTGACCACGACTTATTCGTGGTCGGTAGAGGTCAAGACACGACGTCCCCGCTCACAGCTGGTCTTACGGATTGGAGCGAGTGCCCGGAACTTGGCGCGATCGGAGATCTGCTCGCTTCTTCCGATTTTGCCGCCTCAGTATCCGTCCTGGTGGTACAACAGTACGTCGCTGCAGCTTCGCCGGTAGAACGAACCACCGCGCCGGAGCATCACTTCGGATGAACAAATGAAAAAAAAATTAGAATCCACATGTTCTAGGAATAGCTTTGATATCTAATTAAAGATAAAAAACATTCAGATTTGAAAAGAGCAACAGCAGAATCAAGCACGAAACCATGTTCATTTTAAGAATCAAGCTCAACCATGACGAAGCAAGCATCATCCTCAAAAAAACGAACAAATAATCGAGGAACGATTTTCCTGCAACTGAGAGCAGGCGCAATCGGAGATCTGCTCGCTTCGTCCGATTTTGTCGCCTCGGTATCCGTCATGGTCTTACAACAGTACGCCGCTGAAACTTCGCCGGGAGGGCGAACTACGGGGCCGCAGCATCACTTCGGATGAACAAGAATAGATTTGCTATCTAATTAAAGATTAAAACATACAGATTTGGAAAGAAAAGAAGCAGAATCGAGCTCAACCACGACGAAGCAAGCGTCATCCTCAAAAGAAAGAACAAACAGTCGAGGAACGATTATCCTGCAGCTGAGAGCAGGGCGAGGGAACCACGTCTTCTGCAAATCCCCGTACAAATTCACAATGCCAGGAAGAAGATGATGCCAGGCCAGGAAAGCTGATGTTCTTCATGCAAATCCCACTGTACGGCGAACCTTCGATCCCGAGTAAAACCGGAGCTTTTGTCGAGTTCAGTCCGACGACGTGACTGATAAAAACGCCATTCACTACCGGAACAGCTTCTGCATCCCATCCTTCATCAGGATGATCATCCGATCCTCTGCTAAATCTCAACGGAATTCTTACCCTCTCCATTGTTACATTGCTTATCCTGATGTTCTCTATGTATCCGCCCCTGCCTTCGTCAGTTTTAATCCGAACTCCAGCAGCAGAATCCCAAACATGCAACTCTTTGACAGTTACGTTGACGATCCCGCCAGACATCTCACTGCCAACACCGATTCCTGAGCAAGTTGGAGTTGTTCCTGAAACTCTCCTTATCGTGATGTTTGAGCTTGGCCGAGCCATTTTGATGCCGTACTGGTCCCATCCACTCTTCACAGCCACAAGATCATCCCCACTCTCTATGTAACAATCTTCAATACACACATTTGAGCTTGAATCTGCACATGCAATTAAGACTGAGATATGCCCATTATGACAATATATAGACTTGCAAGACTCACGGTTCATTAGTTGGGCCAGCGGTCAGACCGCTATAAAACCAATGACAAGATAAATATATTTTATATATTATTAAAATTAAGAATAATTTACAAAAAATTACACACACACACACATATATATATACAGACGAAAATATATATTTATACCCAATTTTTGATTTTTGATTTATTAGAAAATTAAAATATATCCAAATTGCACAAAATATTTTCTACTTTTATTTGATATCATACTAAATAAATTAATGATGCTCGAATTATAATTTAATTACAATTTTAAAATATCTTTGATTTAATTTTAATATATATATAAATATAGTATAATTAAGTAATCACAGCTCAGAATAACAAAATCAAAAAAGAAAACTTCATATTAATTGAAGTGAAACTAAATCTTAATCTAATTTTATTATTGCATAAATTAAATATAAAAGTGATAATATAATTATAAATTCTTTCTAACATGAATTTCTACTTCATGGAAATTTCTCAGAGCCAGAGGTGTGAGGAGTGCTAGTGGTTTGGGCCGCCCGACTAGGCCCAGATAAATGAGAGGCTCAATGGGTCCCATAAAATGAGGCCCATCCTCAATAGTAACCAAGCCATGTGTGCCTAGCCCAACCAAATACAAATCAGGCCTCGATTAACATCTCTAGGTGCAAGGCGGAGAGTTTTCCAGAACCCTAAGAGGCTTAATACACAGTTTTCCTTGGGCCGGGCTGGTTCGGTCCAAGTTGTGGGCCATTTTCTGAGAAGCATGGCTCGGCTGGGCCAGCTTGGGCCGGAAGCCCAGATTGAAGAAACAGAAGAGATAGCACACCATACCTGGGTCTATACCATCTGTATTGGGGGCGTTGAATGGAGCAGTAATCATCATGTTCTTGATAACAACATTACTGAAACGAACATGCACAAAATTAGGGTTAGGGATTCGAAATAAGAAAAAACATGAATTCTTGTGAGAATCATCATTTTGATGCAATAAACCTGCAGTAAACAGGGTGTATCGTCCAGAAAGGAGAATTGCGGAAGGTAAGGTTGGAGATGAGGATGTTATTTGAGTTCATTAGTTCGACGAGGTGGCCTCTAGTGTGCTCCAGTGTCCTGTTCCACCACCATTCCCACCATATCTCTCCTTGCCCATCAACGGTTCCATTATGTCCTGAATTTTTCATAGTGAGGTCCATATTTTTTTGTCATAATCATCAAGCATGCAAATTGACCTACATATATGATATAATACAATCTATAGAGAAAAACAACTTGTGCAGTGAAGAGAGCATGCATATATTACACCCTAATGAGTTAGTTCATATGATTGAGATGAGCTCCAACATTACGATTTATCAATGAGATCTTGAGTTTCAATCTCACCCCTGAATAAACAATAATATACCTGTTCAGGCTTTCAGGGGTAAAATTGTCAAGATGTGAATAATACTGTGATGGTTGTATATATGCATTGGAAGTTATGCCTCGGCATGATCACAAACATCTTCATCTATGAGTGATAGGTCTTAAATTCGAGATTCATCAGATGCAACATCTATGATTTTCAGGGGTAAGATTGTCAAGATGAGAATAATACGGTAATAGTTGTATATATATATATTGGAGATCATATCTTGATGTGATCACAAGCATCTTCATCTATGAGTGATAAGTCTTAGATTCAAGATTTATCAGATATAGCATCTATGATTTTCAGGGGTAAGATTGTCAAGATGAGAATAATATGGTAATAATTGTGTGTATATATATATTAGAGATTATACCTTGGTGTGATCACAAAAATCTTCATCTATGAGTGATAGGTCTTGAATTCGATATTTATCAGATATAGCATCTATGATTTTCAGGGGTAATATTGTCAAGATGAGAATAATATGGTAATAGTTGTATATATATATATATTGGAGATTATACCTTGGTGTGATCACAAATATCTTTATCTATGAGTGATAGGTCTTAGATTCGAGATTTATCAGATATAACATCTATGATTTTCAGGGGTAATATTGTCAAGATGAGAATAATATGGTAATAGTTGTATATATATATATATATATATATATATATTGGAGATTATACCTTGGTGTGATCACAAATATCTTCATCTATGAGTGATAGGTCTTAGATTCGAGATTCATCAGATGCGACATTTATGATTTTCAGGGGTAAGATTATCAAAATGTGAATAAAATTGTGATGATTGTATATACGTATTAGAGCTAATGCCTTGGTGTGATCACAAACATCTTCATTTATGAGTTATAGGTCTTGGATTCGAGATTTATCAGATGTAGCATCTATGATTTTCAGGGGGTAAGATTGTCAAGATGTGAATATTACTGTGATGGTTGTATATATGAATTGAAGATTATGCCTTGGTGTGATCACAAACATCTTCATTTATGAGTGATAGGTCTTGGATTCGAGATACATCAGATGCAACATCTATAATTTTCAGGGGTAAGATTGTCAAGATGTGAATAATACTGTGATGATTGTATATATGCATTGGAGGTTATGTCTTGATGTGATCACCGATATCTTCGTCTATGAGTGATACATCTTGGATATATTTATGGTTTTATAATTGATATATTTATGGTAAAGACAAGTGGATAAGTGATAAATTAATAAATAAAGACCAACTCATACCTGTAATAACAACATTTGTAAGACCATCTCCATGAATAAGGCTAATATGTCTTCCTCCTAATCTCTCTCTCCCTCTTCCATAAGAAGGCAATGGCTCTACAATAGGCCACTCTGACGGATCCTACCATTACCATATATTAAAGGAAAACTTCCAAGAATAAACAATAGGCCATTATACAAAGTCTGCAATAAAGATAAAGACATTCACATGGACATTAACATCACAAATCGGGTTTCTATTTAGTTGAGCATGTGTTATAGATATATATACATATACATACATACATACATATATATATATATATATATATATATATATATATTATTACCTTAATAGAGAGATAGAAAGACATGCTTGAATTGAGATCAACACCACAAGTTAAGTTTGAATTTAGTTAAGCATGTGTTCTACAAACATATATATAGAGAGTGAGAGAGTGAGTGAGTGAGTGAGTGAGTGAGTGAGTGAATGAGTGAGAGAGCATTACTTGCATTAGAACAAGTTGGGTTTCTATCTAGTTAAAAAATATTATACATACATACATACATATATATATATAGATAAATAGAGAAAAAAAAATATACTTGCATGAAGATCAATACCACAAGTTGGGTTTTTATTCAGTCAAGCATGTGTTATATTGACATATACAGAGAGAAAAAGAAGTGAATGAGTGAGTGAATGAGTCGGAGAGAATCATACTTGGATGAGATCAACACCACAGGTTGGGTTTCTATTTAGGTAACGTTTGTGTTGTGTGTGTGTGTCTGTGTGTGTGTGTGTGTGTGTGTGTGGTGTGTGTGTGGTGTGTGGTGAGTGATGTGTGTGTGTGGTGTGTGATTGTGTGATGTGTGTGTGGTGTGTGGTGTGTGTGCGTGGTGTGTGTGCATGGTGTGTGGTGTATGTGTGTGGTGGGTGTGTGGTGTGTGTGCATGGTGTGTGGTGTATGTGTGTGGTGGGTGTGTGGTGTATGTGTGTGGTGGGTGTGTGGTGTATGTGTGTGGTGGGTGTGTGGTGTATGTGTGTGGTGGGTGTGGTGTGTGTGTGTGTGGTGTGCGTGGTGTGTGTGCGTGGTGTGCGTTGTGTGTGTGCATGGTGTGTGGTGTGGGTGTGTGGTGTGTGGTGTGTGTGTGTGTGTGTGTGTGGTGTATGTGTGTGTGGTGGGTGTGTGGTGGGTGTGTGGTGTGTGTGTGTGTGGTGTGCGTGGTGTGCGTGGTGTGTGTGCGTGGTGTGCGTTGTGTGTGTGCATGGTGTGTGGTGTGGGTGTGTGGTGTGTGGTGTGTGGTGTGTGTGTGTGTGTGGTGTATGTGTGTGTGGTGGGTGTGTGGTGGGTGTGTGGTGTGTGTGTGTGTGGTGTGCGTGGTGTGCGTGGTGTGCGTGGTGTGTGTGCGTGGTGTGCGTTGTGTGTGTGCATGGTGTGTGGTGTGGGTGTGTGGTGTGTGGTGTGTGTGTGTGTGTGTGTGGTGTATGTGTGTGTGGTGGGTGTGTGGTGGGTGTGTGGTGTGTGTGGTGTGTGTGTCTGTGGTGTGTGTGCGTGGTGTGTGGTGGGTGTGTGTGCTGGGTGTGTGGTGGGTGTGTGTGTGTGACAAATTAAAAGTGGTAATCTCTCTAGAGGATAAAATAATCCATGATCATGAACTTGCTTTTTAAGTGGCTTCGCAAAAGAACATCACCCAATTCAATTCATGATTGACAATTCTTAAAACCAAACACAGCTTGAAAACGTGAATCTGCAGAAGAAATACCTGAGAACCCAAAATAACAGCACCTTCTTCGAGAAACAGAGTGAAATTACTCGTCAAATTGAAGCTCCCAGTAAGCCACCTACCCTTGGGCACATCCAGTCGAATCCCTTCTTCCTGAAAGCGCTGCAAGTACCGCACTGCTCTACGGAACACTCGCGTGTTGGATGTTTTGCCATCGCCGACGCCACCAAAATCCACAATCGACATTTTAACATTCCTATCCGGCAACCTCCCGGAGAGCACATCACAGCTTTCTGAGCCGTGAGAAACATCTGGCGTCGATGAATTGTGTGTGAATCGAATCGGGAATATATCTGTTGCTATCAGCTGAAAAGTGATGAGCGCTACAGCCGCCATGGTAAGAAGCAGACGATTCCATGAGATTCGATTTATTGCGTCCATCATCGTCATTAACCTAGACGATGCTCTCTTATCTTAATCAGATAAGCGCTACGATCAAAGTCTCGATGAGGAAACGAGAAATTCTTGGTCACCATCTCCAAACGTAGAACACCTTCATCGTCACCATGAACGCCGTTATGGCTGAGCAGATTATCACCATCGAAGATTGTTTCTCAGAGCTTAGCAGTCTCGCTAGGTTTTATTTTATCACATCAGAAAAGACTTTGCAAACCGAATTCAAAGATTTCAGAGGGGAGCCGCATGATGAGTTTGATCCTTATGTTTCAGAGACACGGAGAACACGCAAACAACGTGCCGTCGAATGATTCAAATTCAGAATAATATTTAAATTCAGTAGCACTTTTATAAATAACTATTTAATTTAGAAAATAGTTTATTAATAAAATAAGGTGACGACCTATAAAAAAAAGTAAATTATAATTTAAAAGTCCAAAATAACTTATTAATATAATTTCCCAATTATGTTTTTATTAAATATTAATGTCGTATATAATTAATTATATTATTCATTAATTTATTTTCGATTAAATATTAAATACGAAACTTAATTTGTGGGTTTTTTGTAATTATTTATTTTGTATCTAATATTTTTGTTATTTTTTTATTAAAAAGAATATACTCAAGAAATTAACTTATACTTCGACTAACCTAACATATTATTCAAAAATCTATATTTACTAAAATATTTAGTATAACTATAATCTTAAAAAAAATGAGCCTAAATTTAAAATATCGAAATTCCTTTTTAATAGGTTTTATTATGTGTATTTTAATTATTTTTTTGATAATTAAAACACAAAAAACTCACGGACTTGTCAAATCTAAAAGGCTAAAATTGATTATCAGTATGATTTTTGCACTTATATATTTTTAATCTTTATATTAATTCTAATGATGTTTTTAATAATTATTTATCTCGCCACTAATATTTTGTTAATTAATTTTTTTTTATCATGGATACAATATCTACCAACAAAATACCATATACTAGACCTAAATTAACCAAAATTAAAAAGACTTTTTTTTTTATTAGTAAGAATTTTCACTTATATTTTGAATTATTATAAATATTCTAATTATATTTTTAATTATTATTTATTTCATATCTGATATTATTTCTATTAATGCACTAAGATTCACCAAATTTTTTTATTTTGAAATAAAATCTGATGTTACTTATAAATTTTATTTTAACTAAAATATTAAGTATAAAAATTATTATTTGATAAATAACCATGATTTGAAAAAAAAAATCTATTTTTCCAGAGATTCCATCCTTAAGAGACAATCCAAAATTAAAAAGACCAAAATGTATTATTCGTAATTTGTTTTTCTGATTTTTTGAATTTTTCAAGAATATTTTTAATCTTTTTTTTTTAATAAATATTTCTCATATCTAATATTTTTAATTTTTATTTCTATTTTGACAAAAATAGTGACTACATAACTTAATTTTGAGGCAACAATATATGGATAAAAATTGCTATATATCCAACCCATGCTACAACTAGTGGCTATGACTAGTAGTAGATGGGCTAGTTTTGGTGCACCTAGCCAACCCAGGCTAACCTGTGCCAGATCTGACCGTAGCTAGCTCAGAATGAATCATGCTTGCCTAGATGTGATCCAGGCTAGTCTGAGTTAGACCCATCACCCATGCATGTGGCTCAGCCATGGTGATGGTTGGAAGCGTATCAGCATGGCACAGCCAGTGTTACAAACTATGGCATGCCCGCCATAGCACTTGCGTTGCATGCCGATGGCTAGCCGTAATAATTATTTATGTTTTTTTTTTTTTGTGTTCTTTAAGCATTTGAGTTCATCAATAAGATAAAGACATTATGAAAAGAAACTAAAGATAGGAAAACATGAAAAAATAGGTTATGAAGCTCACAATCTCTTTGATGGTGAGATGGGCATCATAAAAGGGGGAAAAAAGGGTTTTTTTTTTTGCTCAAAACCTGGCCTACTGGAAGAAGGCTGACAGCTTTCTTCGTTTTGGGGTCCTCCGTGTGACAGCAGCCTGCTTGCTCGTCGTCACCAGAGATGATGAAATGGAAAGATTTGTTGATGGCGGGAGGGGAACTGTGGATCTGCGTTTCTTGGAGATCCACTGCAATGGCATGCTCTTGATCATCGTGCTGATGCTTCCGGAGCTGCTAATTTCCACTAGCTGCTTGATCTGATCAAAGATCTGGAGGCTCCACGCCAGCGACAGATCTAGCGAAATCGAATCGTCCATGGGTTTCTTCGATATATCGTCCAGTATCTGTTCGAATGATTGGGCGGACATGGACGACGAAGAAGAAGCACGGTCTTTCTGATCTTCGATCATCGTGTTGACCTTGATCACGTGTTTGCAGAGATTTCCCTGCAGCGACCAAGAGCAGCTGCAAAAAGCAAATTCTGATCCAAAATTCCATACCGTGTGTGTTCGATTGCTGTTTTTCTGACTGAGAACGCGCGCGCATAGACGATCCTGTTCATCCATCGCAACGGCAGAATTAGGGATTTGCAGAGCTCTGTGCCACGAGGTGGAAGAAACATACTCCTCCTTGATGTTGCTGAAAGAATCAGTCTCGTCCGCGTGCCGATCCAGCCAGTAGCACGAATGCAGCTCGGTGGTCAATTTATGGACCAACCAATCCACTCTTTGGAATGCGTTCAGATGTGAGTCGTCAAATAACTTGCCTTTTAGCTTTACGTGATAGGTTTCGATGGCTCCCGCTGCCTCCTGGCTTGCTACGGGAAGAGTTCTCACTGCTGAGAGCCACATTTCTGGCAGAAAGAAGCCAAGCAGCAAAACTGTGAGCCATTCATTATTTACGCAGACGCAGTGTGGTGAAGTGCTTCGTGGAGAGAGAGAAAATTGTTTTCTGTTAAAAACCAAAAACAAGAAAAGATAAAAAAAATAAAAAATAAAAACAAGCAAAGACTGTTTGCCAAACTAAAAACAAAACAAAAAAAAAAACAATTCATGTGATAATTGTTTATCGATGAGATGTTTACAATATATTTTACTTTCTACTATGTACTAGAATGCCAATGTGTCCCATAAATTCATGTGTGTGTGTCTACATATATATATACATATAGTGTGTGTGTCTACATATATATATATATATAGTGTGTGTGTGTGTGTGTGTCTACATATATATGTATAGTGTGTGTGTGTGTGTGTGTGTCTACATATATATATAGTGTGTGTGTGTGTGTGTGTCTACATATGTGTGTGTGAGTCTACATATATATGTGTGTATCTACATATATATATGTATATCGTGTGTGTGTGTGTGTGTCTACATATATATGTATGTGTGTGTCTACATGTGTGTGTGGGTGTGTCTACATATATGTGTGACTACACATAAGTGTGTGTGTGTGTGTGTGTGTGTGAATTGAAATAAAAAATTATAAAATATAAAATTGTGACTATAATTCTAAATAAATAATGATACAAAGTCTATATAATAAATAATGTGCAAAATATATATAATAAATAATGTGCTAAGTCTATTATATCTTTATTAAAAATAATAAATAACTAATATATATTTCAAGCACGAAGGAAAAAGCATAAATTTTCTATAGATCATGAATTACTGGAAAAAAATAAATTTCATGTGGCTCATAATAAATAATTAGAATAAAATTTGATTGATAATAAAATTGATCAAAATTTAATATCTTTATAAACTTATCATAAATTTTCTATAAATCATAAATTATAAAGAAAAAATAAAACTAATATGGATGATAATAAATAATTAAGATAAAATTTAATTAATGATAATAATAATAATAATCATTATTTAATTAATAAACACACAGAAGCGTAATGGAGATAATATAATTAGGGAGAAGTATATTTTATATGTAATTAATTTGAAAGTAAATAAAAATTAGGTACTAATAATTGATGTTAATCATTATTTCAATTAGTACACCTGAAAAGAAAAATTATTGTAATTAAGGAACTAAAATGATGAGTACTACCTTAATTTACTATAGGTACTACTTTAAGTGCGAAATTAAGGTAGTACCTACAGTATTAAGTAAGTACCTACAGCATTAAGGTAGTATTTATCATTATAGTTCATTAATCATAAATTTATTTTTTATTGTACTGACTGATATAATATTAATTCTTAGTACTTTATTTATATTTATTTTCAAATTAATTACCTAATTAATTCATCTCCCATATAATTATCTCTAATATTTGAATAACAAAAGTAAATAAATAAGATAAAATTAAAAAGTATGTCACGAGTTTTTTGTAATAGAAAAAAATATTTGAATGGTTACAAAAAATTATTTTATAATATAATTATCAAATTAATAATACTATATGATTCAAAATATTTAAATAATATATGATACAAAATTCATAAAATAGTCATGAAATTAATATATATAGTAAGATAAAAATATTTATAAAAAAAACTCATTAATGAAATTCAAAATAAGCATATTAGAAGATATCTAAGTATCTGCCTATAAAGTAGAAATTTAAATATATATTATATATGATTTGAAAAATAAAAAAAAAACTATAGACAATTTTAATTATAAAATACTTAGATTTGCACAAGTTTATTAAAAATTTAGAAAAAGTAGTAGAATATAAAAAACTTAAATTAGAGCTAAGAAAAAAATATGCATAAGTTGAATTTACGATATAATTAAAATATCATATGTAATGATTACCATAAATGAATAAATAAAATTCAAATGAGTGACTTCAATTATATTGAAAATGTATTTTAATAAAAAAAATATATTGTAAGTATTTATTCATGTAATACCAATATGTTATCACATATAGGAATGGAAACTAGGTGGGTTATCTAAATACCCAGCCCTGCCCCTAATGGGCCGGGCCTCATCAGGCCCTATCTAACCCAATTTTATTAAATTTTATATTATTTTATTTGATTTGATTTGTTTAATGATAATAAATTCATATTTTTACTTTATTTACTTATTTATTAAATATTTTTTAAAAAAAATATAAACTATAATTTTTTTAAAAAAAAGCTAAATATAGCAGGACATGGTGGGGATGGTACTTTGTCAAACATGCAAATTTTAATAATAGCACGGCCCGGGATGGCTAGCCCTATGGCTAGAACAAGCACGGGCTGACACGGTGGGATGGCTTGAGCCGTATCAAGCTGGGGGTGATGTGTCACTGCATGACATGTTATAAAAGAAATATTTTTTTAAAACATTTTGTCCGTTGAATTATCTCCGGCCACAACATAAAATCCATAAGTTGTTTATTGTTCAAAATAATAATTATAGACTATGCTGAATAAACTAAGTACAATCACTTCCAATCATTCATAAAATCTTCTTGTGAAACATGCCACCACAACCCATTTTATGTGGCCCAGTCAAGCCATCCTATCATATCAGCACGACATAAGGTCTCAAGTACTTGGGGATTATTTGATAACGCACTTGAAATCTTCAAACTATTGAAAATTAAAATTTTCAATAATTTTAAATTTTAAGTGCGTTTGATAAAAAAATATTAGAAGCTAAAAATTTAAAATTGTAAGTAAAAATTTATTGAAAATTTTAAATAGTTATAGACCTACTTAATATTGAAAAAAAAGATAAAATAATATTTTTTTTATAATTTAGATATCTTTTTTTCTCATTTTAAGTGAAAATTTTCAAGCCATCCTATTATATCTTTTTTTTTTCATTTCTTTTTTATTTTCTCATTCATGCTATAGTTCAATTTGTGAACATACATTCGCATTCTTTCTCCACTACCACAAACCCTAACTATAACTCTCTTTCATGATTAATTTAAGAAAGTAAATAGCAAATCAATTAGTTATTCATTAATTTTTATTTTTAAAATAAAAATTTAAATAGTTTTAAAGAGTTTAGATTTTATTAGTTATTTTTTAAATATTTTTAGTTTTTTTTTTTTTTGGATTTATAATTTATTTATGAATATCTTTTTAGTAATTTTATTTTTTTTTATAATTAATAATCGTAGTGAAAAAAAATTTCAATAGAAATTCTATTTATATTGGATAATATGTAATACAATGATAATAAGGATAAACATGTAAAATACATCATTTTTAGCATTTAGTATTTACAGTTTTTAAACAATATGCTGAATATATTTATATTCAGCATTCAATTAATAGAAATTTATCAAAAAATATTTCAATACAAATTCAACATTTATAAAATTTAACTTTAATTTTGCAGCACTTATTTTTCATCACTTAATTTTTTTAATTACATCAAATTGACCCTTAGCACAGCACAACTCAATTGGCCCGTAGCTTCCATGCTTGGCAATATCAAGTTGATTTTGGGTCATGTCACGATCACATCGTGTCGATTAAGAGCAGCCTGAATGCCTAGTTAAAATTTATTTAAATTTTATTTAAATTTTATTTAAATTTTATTTTTACATATATTAGAAATCTTACATCTACTTTTACATATAAATAATATAATTAAAAATATATTATATTAGAAATTTAAATCAATTAAAATCAAATTAATAATTAAACAAATTATTTAACATTTAGCTCAAGTCGAAAATCAAAATAACATATAAAAAAATACAATCCAAAATATAATACATAATATAAGATGAAGTAGAAATAAATAAAATATACACCATCATACGTATCAATTTGTGTATGAAGTATAATAATATAGATACATATCACATCATCATGTATAATTTTGAAGGTAGTGCTTGTGATAGCTTCAATATTCTCAATATCTCATAAGTCATCATTTACCAGCAACTCTTTCATTTTATCTAATTATCCTGAACATCCAACTTTAAATTTTCATAGATCTACTAGCAAGAAAGTACCTCTAAGATATCTTATCATAGTTTGGATCTCATATTTAAACTAATATTAATTGTCACAGAAATAAATATACCCCGATTTTATGTCAAACATCAGAGGGATTACTAGATCACGTGGCATTTTAAATAACATGAGATAAATAGATTTGGATAATTTTCATCAACTCATAATATCTAAATTCTTATTATTATCATGTGATATGATGGATCAGTAATCAATATTTATGTACTGAGATATTTTGCTCCTATTCGACAAACTGATCCGTTATTTTCCCAAGCTAACTAAATGGGAAAGTTAATTCTGAATACGATGCCCATATTCATTCTCAAAATATTTTTATGATTATTATACCTTGTATAATAATATGTAAACAAATTAATTAATTTTTATGAATAAAACTTTCGTATTCATTTACTTTGTTCATGCATATGAATATATATTTTAATATATTTTATACTTATTCCACATTAACCATATGATCCATATAGGCAGTCAAGCAATACAAAGTTAAAATTGAGAACTAGTATTTTAAATATTTGATTTTAATCACTAAAATCATGACACTAAATACATAATATTCTTTATGCTTGTTAAACATACTACTAATATTATATATATAATAAATTCGTCACTCTTACGATTGAAGTACATGAGTATTATGTGATGGTGGAAAACACATAATTATAATGTCAGATAAATATAATTTAAATAGTATTTCGCATTTATTTGAAATTTTTTTTAGACTCGCTAATAAATATAAACTATTAGGCAACTTTCATTTCTACTTAAGCTATCAGATTAATTATATAACACATGCATCTAATATGAAAATTTTCACATAATAACTCATCTCTAATGATTATAATAAAAACATACTAATGACAACTCCATTATTCAAAATATTATCAAATATAATACTAAAAATTTTATTCTGAATATTATATTCCTTAAAAATTCTCATCGTACACTCATATATGATAGAATAATCATAAGGATGAAAAATCTCAAGAAATCCTAAAATTTTTTTAAGTTTTTAGTTTGAATCTATATAAAAGACGATGAGACATGCAAAAGATGTATCATTCTAACTAATCATATGTTATATGTCACAGACTATACTCCATTATATTTCCGAAATTCATTTAATATAAATTATTTTTTAACTTATGATATTTTATTATATTATTGTTACTAATATATCTAAGAATTTTATAATAAGCTAGTTAAAAGTAGATCTGCATAATATTAATTATCATATGATCCTCGAAAAATCTAATCAAAAAACTCATAATTATAATTAATTTGATTATATCTTCCCTCCAAAATTTATTGTGATTAATGAAAGAAGTCAATAAAATTGATTGATTCAACTTCAAAGATTGAGTTACTCAGTTGAGTTTGTTTGAAATTTAATACATCATATTTTTTAATATATTGATAAACATATCTCCTTGGTGGTCAAAGCCACAACTACTACTAAAGTTTGTTTATTTTATAAATTTTTTAGGCAAATAAACTTAAACTATTGGAGAGAATCTAATTTCAATCTCAAACCTTTTGGTCGGATTATTATTATTATTATTTATATCTAAATCATAATCACACTTATTATCAATAACGTCAATAATTACATTTTTTTAATTTATTTATATATATAATTTGTAAAAATTTAATAATTTTATTTTTTTAAAATTTTTACTTATAACACAAAATACAAAGTCATAACTTTTAAATAAATAAATAACAAATAATTTTGATGAATTTCATAATAAAAAATTTTGTATCCTGATATGTATAATCAATAATAAATTCATCACTCTTATATTTGACATACATGAGTATCAAGTAATAGTGGCCAACACATTATTTTAATATTAGATAAATATAATTCAAATAGTATCTCATTTCTATTTAAATTCTTCTTTTTTAGACTCGCTGCCAAACATAAACTTATTGTTGCCTACTAGGATCCTAAAATATTTTAGTAAATTTCTTATTTTTTATAATGTGAAGAAAATAACTTTTACTTCTACTTGTGTTATTTATTTAATTACGTGACACAAAAATCTAACATAAAAAATTTTATATAATAACTCATCTAAAATAGCTCTAATAAAAACATACTAATAGCGACTCAGTTATTTAAAGCATTATCAAATATAAAACTAAAAATTTTATTCTAAGTGTTAGATTCCTTAATAATTCTTGTCGTACACTCATAGAAATGTCTAACGGGATGGGCAGGCCCAGCTCGACATGAGGCAAGGCACAATACGATTGTGCCTGGCCCAGCACAACATGAGAATTTCACGTGCCCGTACCCGTGTCGTGTCGTGCCGAGACCAACCGAGCCTTGTGTCATGCTTGGCCCAGCATGGTACAGTGGCTCGGTTGGCCCGATACCTAGAGACGAGCCGAGGTACAGCCCAGTCGGGCTGAGGCTCAACCCGACTGATCCGAAAACTAGGCGGGCCCGAGGTACGAACCAACCCCAACGGTTCAAAAATAAAAAATAAATAAATAATAAATAATATTTAAATTTTGGCCGTTGGATTTCACCTCCAATGGCAATGAAGCAGAAACCGATGGCTCACATGATTCTGTCCCAAAAAAATGATTAAAAAATTCAAAAAAATAAAAAAATTACATTTTAAAAAAAATTTAAATTTTTTTCTAAAAAACCCCCCTCTTCTCCCTAATTTATATGTTTTTCAAAAATATACATTCTCAAATTCTCACACTCTCTCAAATCTCTCTCCTGAAATTTTCTCTCTCAAGATTTCAGATCGGCTTTTCGTCACACACAACTCAGGCTCATCATAATTGATGTTTGCATTGGTCTTTGAAAATTAAATTTTTGGTGCACATATTTTTCCTTTACACTACTTTACGGATATTTATGTTTTTTTAAATTAGTTAACTAAAGTCTGAAACTTTTAATTTAAAAATAATTAATTTTTTATTTTTTTTCTCTCTCTACTCTAAGTTATCTTCTTGCGTAAAAAAACCAAAAAAATAATAAATATAAATACTAATGAAATTAATGTAAATTTAAAAAATAAAAATATTACATAAAAATCTGAGACTGCTAAAAATTTAGTTTCTCCGGTCATCTTAACCCAAACATCTAAAAAATAAAAAACTAGTACTATTATAGTTTGGACTCATTTTAATATAATAAAATAAAAAAATATTAAGGGTGAGGAAGAAAAAACGAAACAGTACAAATATTATAAAAAATTTTTAACTTGTAAGAGTGCGTTTGAGACTGGGCACTTTAAGAAGCATGCCGAATTATGCATCAAAAAATATGTTATATTAGATCCTAGGAAAACTCAACTTAACACTGTATTTTTTGAGACTAGATCCAATTCAATCTCAAAATTTACCCCCTTCATATACCACAGTAATTTGGGTAGGAAGGCATGACCAAACTTATCACATTGATATGTCTTCCAATTAAATTTTCAAAAAATCCAAGGGTAGTGATCATCATGCATACATATTTTCAGTATGCTCATCGTAGAATTCTTAAATCTATATCTAGGAACGACATATTAAAATATTATAAGTTAGAGAAATAAATAATAATTAATTAATTTATGACATATAGTGGAGTGATATCCATGACATCCGATATCTAAACTAATCACAATTATGCATCTTATGCATCTCACCGCCGACTATGTAGATTCTAAATGGACTATGAATAAAAAAATTTTAAGATTTTCTGAGATTCTTTATTCTCATAATGATCCAGCATTTTTGTGTGTATAAAGAAAATCTTTAAAAAATATAATATTTAAAATAAAAATTTAGTATCACATTTAATAACATATCTAATAATTGAATAATAATTAACATATTTGTTAGGTATATTAGAGACGGATCATTAAGAGAGATTTTTCACGTCAAATACATGTGTTAAATGATTAACTTGATTGTATAAGCATGGATGCAAGTGTGTTCTCCCACTTTGGAAAACATAAGTAACTCACTGAAATACATTAATATGCCTCGTAGACAACATGAGTTAGGTAGTCTCTGTTTATCTGTGAATCTTAAGAAGAAAAAATTTAAATCAGAAGTGAGATACCATTGAAATTACACGTACATGATGTTAGAGTCATGTGTTGAATACGAACACGTGATATCCGACTACGTCAATATTAAGAGTGATGAACTTATTATTGATTATACTGACTGGACTTCAGAAATTTCATTTATAAAATTACTGAAAATCTTTTATGAGACAAAAAACATATATTCGTCGATTTATACTTCCACAACTTGCATTGCACTCATATACATATACAATATTAGTAGCATGTTTAGAAAATATCGAACAAACCCGACACTTAGCCATATGATTACAGAGATGAAAATTAAATACTTAAAGTACTAGTCTACTATTTCATTTCTTTATTGTATCGCTGCATGAATGGACCTTAGGATTAAAGTGAAATGGGTAGATAACACCTTTAATTACATTTTCTCATATATGAACATGTAAGACCCATCTGAAGGATTCATTCACGAGAAATTGACTGAACTTTTCACATACTACAATACTAGGTATGATGGTAGTAGTAATAAGACTGTGTATACAGACATTAATACCATATTAGGAGATGACGATTTTTTTATTCATTTAGCTAGGAGAAAACGACGAGGTGGACCGTCGAATAAAAGTGAGCTGTCTCGATACTTAGATACCGATTACTACATAATCCTATCACATTCTAATACTAAGAATCTTGATATATTATAATGGTAAAAATCATACAAGTCTATCTTTTTCATACTATCTAAGATGACACGGAATCTACTGACTCCTCATATATCGAGAGTAGTATCGGGTCTACTTTTTCTGTTATAGTGAATATGATTTCGAATAAGAGATCAAGATTACGTCCAAATATTATTGAAACTTTAGCATGCATAAAGAATTAGGAGAATTCAAGATTTAGTATCTAGGATCGTGTTAGGACTGAAACTGCAATAAAAGCGAAGGAATTAATTACTGATGATAATCCATATAAAAGTGATATTGATATTGAGAATGTGAATGATAATAATACGCCGATGGATGATTGATGAGGTTGCTACTTGATGCTTAATGATTGATGATTTCGGAATTGCAACATGCAGACAGCGACACTTATGTTATAGTTATGCTTTTGTTTATGAGTTGGGTACTTGTGCTTTATTCTGATTTTTGATTCGATATTTTGTACTCATTTTTTTTATATTGTATTTGCTTTGGTTTGACCATTTGACACTTAGGTTTGTGAGTGTGACTTTGTTATTTTTGTTAAATAAATTTTGTGTTTATTTTATTTTTTTTTGTTTCGGAATTTCATTAAAAATTCTAAAATATAATTCTAATAAATTATAATCTAATTAATGTATAATTAAAACAAATAATATTAAAAAAAAATAAATTTTAAAACTAATCAAATATTTACAATTTATAATTTAAATATTTTTAAATATTATCTAATTTATATTTTATAATTACATAAATATTATAAATATTAAACAAATAAAGAAATAAAAAATTTTTAACTTTTTTTAGAACTGGCCCATACTGGCCTGACCCGGCATGGCCAAAACCCAACCGTGCCTGGGCCAACACTGTAGCACGGTTGGGCCGACAAAAACCATGCTGGCCCATTGACACTTCTATACAATCATATATAATAGAGTCATCATGAAAATAAAAAATCTCAAGAAATCTTAAAAATTTTTTATTAAGTTTTCATTTTAAATCTATATAGAGGGTGATGAGACATGAGAATGATGCATCATTAGTTCATATATCAAATGTCACAAACTCTACTCATTATATTTCCTAAATTCACTAATTATAAATTATTTTTTGACCTTAATTCTTAATTTGTAATTCCTACTAACATACCTAAGAATTATATGATGAGCTAGCTGAAAATAAATCTACATAATACTAACTATCTTATGATTCTCAAAATATAATCGAAAAACACATAATCATAATCAGTCTGATCAAGTCTTTCCTCCAAAAATCATTGTGATAAATAAAAGTGATCAATAAAATTAAACTTGATTCAACTTTATAGACTCCGTCGCTTGATTAAGTTTATCTGGAATCTATACAATATATTTTTTAATATATTGATTAACATATCTCTTAACGTGATCAGTACCACATGTACTCTTACAAATATATTTTTTTATAATATATACTGATATACATTATGCTGATTGTTCTTCAATACTCTTTGATTTTTAATATTTTATTATGTTAAATTGAGTTTATACTAATAAAGTTAATTTAATTTTAAATTTTTTAAGCAAGTAGACCAAAATTATTGAAGAAAATCTATTTTTAATCTCGAACCTTTTGATCATATTATTATCATCTATATCTACATCATGCTCATTATCAATAAAATCAATAATTGCCATTATTTTAATTTATTTATAATTTTTAAAATTTTAATAATTTCAATTTATAAAAAATTTTTACTTATAACACAAAATACAAAGTCATACCATAACCATTAAAATTCATTTAAGAAATAATTCACAATCATAGTTCATCTTTTTTTTTACTATCTAACCCAAAGATAAGAATTAACAACAAAATATAACACAACATAAAAAAGGAGAGAAGAAAAGAAAAAATAATTTGATTAAAAACAAAATATTTATATTTATATATATAGAATTTTAGTATATTAAAATAATAATATTTTTGATATTTTTTTTATTTTTTTATTTTTTTATTTTTTTATTTTTTTATTTTTTTATTTTTTTATTTTTTTATTTTTTTATTTTTTTATTTTTTTTATTTTTTTATTTTTTTAAAATAAAAATGGACAAAAATTCGATAACAATCTGATTTTTGACTGTAGCTGTTTGAATGAAACCCAATAACAAATAAAATCAATTATTTTATTTTTTTTATGCGACATGCGTGACCTGTGGCTTTTAATATCGGCATCCATTATGTTGAATATAACAAGTAGTTTCCAACACATATGACAGTTTACTAATGGGATAAGTTTTATTTAAAAAAACCATCCATGAGTGTATGACCCATGACTTGTGCCCGATCATGTGTTATCATTCCTTTGGACCATGTCAAGGGCTAGGTACGCAAATCATGTCTAACCTGACATGAGGCACGGCTTGCCACTAGCTATAATGGCACAAGCCATGAGATGTGCAAGCATGACATTGATCCAGGTATGATTCTGAACAATGTCATACTGGGCCAAGCACGACTATTTTGGGAGGTGTCTATGTTGTCCAACCCACTTGACACCTCTAGTTGAGTGCATAAGACTCTTTATAACCCTCTTAGAACATAGTTCAACAAGTTTTCTTCATATATTAACTTCTTTTAGCCTTAAAAAAATGTGCATCATAATATTAATATTTCTAATAAATATGATGTTAGCAGTATATATTGATATTCTAATTATAATAAATAATTAATTGAGTATATCTCAACTAAAATTGTTCTTACATACTTAATTTCAAGCAAAATTCGAATGATTTAGATATTTTCTAGATATTGAGTTTACATATTTAGGAGATACGAGTTTTCTTTCTTAGATGAGATATGCATTAGATATTTTATCTGATCTGGACATAATTGATCATACAATGATCAACTTAACCAGATCATATATCAGTTATTGTATTAATATGGTTAATCATTTCATAATTTTTTTTCCACAAAAATATATTTCGCCGTAGTTCTATGGACTCTAAGGTATGTGAAAAGAGCTCCATGATATGATATTTTGTTCAAAAAACAAAGACATAGTATGATAAAGGTTTACTCATATTTTTGTGGAACTCAAACAATTACATAAAGTAGATTTACCACCAAGCTATATACTTTTCTTGGAGGTAATATTATCTTCTAGAAAAATAAATAATAAATCATTATTTCTAAACTGAGTTCAAAGATAGATCATAAAGTTATAAAATTGACTATTTATGAGCTTTAATAGATCATTCACTTTTTATATAAGCTTGGCATATCAATCTAGAGGCCGATAATATTTTATCGTAACAGTCAGACAATTCAACACATTACATCCAACCCAATATCTTACGGAAAGACAAAGTATAATGAGATCGATTATTATTTCAGAAGGAAGAAAATGTATGATGATTCAATAGCTACTACCCACATATCTATTAGTGTGTTGTTGGCAAACATCTTCATGAAGACAATCTTTACCCACATTTGGAGACTAACAATAAAGTTTTTGAGGTTGTATATTTATGATATTTAAGCAAAACAACAGCTTGAAATAGAGTATTGAGGTTGAATTTCATTTTGTTAGTTTATATCTTTTTTATATTTTGATCCGAATGTGAGCACTCTGCATGTCAACTACTCTAATTTGAGTGTGTGTGTGTGTGTGTGTGTGTCATAATTTCTGCATGTCAGCTCCACAATTCCCAAAAAAACTAACCAACATATACAAGGTATTACTACACAACTTATAATCAAAATTTTCATGATTAACACATTTCTTTTTTATATCAACCGACAATTTTTTTTGATTGCCCTAATATAAGAGGGTCAATGTTTATGTTTCACCCCTCCACCACCACCACCATCAAAATCATAGTTGTTAAATCGAGATTCAAATCGAGAATCAAAATGTTTAATTAGTGAATCGAAAATCAAGAAATGAATCAAATTTTCAATCGAATTTTTTGTAACTTATTTCACATTAATTAATTCTTATTTCCCACAATTAACAATTTTTTTGATATTTTAGTTTTTATTTTTGTGACTTTTTTGATATTTCGTTGTTTTTTCACGTTAAATTCATAATACTAAAGATTTGAGTTGTTTTTTTCTACGTTAATTAATTTTTAGAGTTAATATTTTTTTTTATATTTTAATTCTTTTTTTGTAAATTTTTGAGGATTTTAGTCACTTGAAAATAAGTATTAAATAGATTCATATAAATTAATCCGTGATTCAGTGATTTTGTCTTCAATTCATACATATTTTTGATTCTTCTAAAAAATCAAATCGTTTACCCCATGAATCATAAATCGTACGATTTTAATAACAGTAATTCAAGACTAGTATACTTTTGATACGCCCATAATATAAGGTAGTTTTCGAGTATTTTTCATTATATGTGATCACAATTTATGGTTATTAAAGATTCATATGCTATTCATTCATCACTTAAACATAAATATATCATTATTCAAAATATTAATAAAAAAATAAAAAAAAATAAATAAAAATATAAATAAATAAACACACACACACACACACACACATATATATATATATCAATATTCCATATTTTTAACAATACACACATGCTTGTATGTATAAAGGTGCGCAACATAACATGACAGGCAAAAATATGTATGTATATGTGTCTATATGAATGGACAATAGAGCAACACAGAAATGTTGTGGTTTAGAAGTAAAGAGTGGAGGAAAAAGAACTAACCAATCTTAGGCAGCCAAGCAGCATTGAAGTACTGGAAGAAGGGTGTTTCATCAGAAAAGTCTCGAGCCAATTCTTGTAAAGCTGTGAAAACATCTATTTCCCGCCACACGCTGCCCACTATTCTTCCTAGACGCTTAAAAATGTCACGTTGAATTTCCATGCTTCTGCATTTTCTGACGACATTCCTCAGCCATGATCTACGAAGGCGCCAAAAAGAAAACAGCACGGGACAGCCAAACACGTCCCTGCAAAACCATTCAGTGGCAGACATACAGCTCAGCACATCTTATGCACGTGCATATCCACAAGTGAAGCCAGAGAGAATGGAAGAACACTAAACCCTGCCTTATCGGGTCAATCTCGGCAGCAGCATCATCAATCAGAAAGCCGTTGATCTTCCATTCAGGCTCCACTCTCAGAACTCGATCAAGTATAGCCCTCAACCATTTGGCCACGTCCAGCTTAGTAAAGCTCCGTGTGATGACCCAGGCAACAGGGAGAGCATGCTGCCTTGAATCAAATACCAGAAGGGACCATAATGGGTACTGTCGCCAGAACAGAATGGGAGGACAGTAATGTCCACAATTATTAGTCTAAAGCTAGTGCATGTTGCCTTGAATCAAATACCAGAAGGGTCCATAAATACAATCTTCTCCTTAACTGAGTCCAAAAAAGCATACATATAACCTATGATAGTATGACTACGACTAATATTTTCTCTGAATCAACCATCTCAAAACACAAACAAATAAAATAATGATATTTATACAAAAAACAACATGAGACAAAAGATTTGGATAAAAAATAATACTTCAAGTTAACACCTTTGGGCTTTTTGTCCCATATACATAAACATTATTTTTTTATTAAGAATATTATCACAATAACTTGATTTTGCTTATAAATACTTTAAAGAATAAGAAATAGAGTATAAAACTATATAAATGATAGCATGGTTATTAAATCAAGATTTGAATCAAAAATCAGGATGCTTGATTAATTAATCGAAAATCAAGAATCAAAAATCAAATCGTAAATCAAATTTTTTTTAATTTTTTTTCATATTAATTAATTATTATTTACTACAATTAATACTTTTTTTTAGTATTTTAATTTTTAATTTTATGATTTTTTTGGTATTTTATTACTTTTTCACAGTAAATTTATAATACCAAATATTAAAGTTTTTTTTTCCAAGTTAATAAATTCATACAACTAGCAATTTTTTTATTAGTATTTTAGTATTTATTTTTGTTACCTTTTAAAAATATTGATCCCTTGAAAATCGATATTAAATCAATTCGTGTTAATCGATTCGCAATTCAACAATTCGGTCTTCGATTTATGCATATTTTCAATTTTTTTAAAAAATCAAAACGTTTATCCCCAAAATTATGAATTAAATCATGAATCAAATCGTGAATCGTACAATTTTAATAATAATGATTACTAGACATATAAGTTCATAATTTGTAGTAAATATTCTTATCAAACTAAGAATTCAAGTATGTATGTATATATATACTTCACAATTTATCTAGCTTTAGCAATTGTATTAGCTTAGATATTTAGTTTCTCAATATCTTTCAACAACAATTCTATACAATGAAAAGCACGAGGTATCGACCACAATCTAATCCACTTCTTCATGAGTCTCATCCCAACATTCACATAATTAGATGTATTATCAGTGAAAACTTGCATAACATTCTCCTCATCGGATTCTTCAATTAACTCAATTAATTCTTCATTTTGTATTGAATCAAATAAATCAATTAATTTCAAAAATCAAGTGTCGATAAGATTATTCACTAGAATCAAGTGCCAACTTAATGATAGTTAAAATATCATAAAGTTTTTAAGATACATCAAGTTGATATTAGAGATTACCATAGCTTTTAAAAAATATGGTATAGGCCCTCATTCTACATATCTTCACACAAGTGCCTTGTGAACCATTTGTGTCACAGGACCAAGTGAAGTCTCATTAATACCAAGTCTCCTAATTGATAGTGCGCATTCATTCATTTTTCATAAATTCACTTCTTCAAATACTTAGCTACTTTGAGCAATTCAATCCAAGTACATATAGTCATTGTCTCTTCACAAATAGTCAATTATCTACCACCCATAATCTTCGAGTGTTTCCCTCTATGGCATACACTATGGAGATTTAGTCACCAAGTCTTTGGCCTTTGCATAATTCATCTTTAATATGATCATTCAATCAATCATAATCTTTTTACTTAACAAAAAAAAAAATTCAACTAATCATAGGATTGACTAATTATCAAAAGTTTTGTCTATTGGCTTAGTATATCAGAAACCATATTAGTTCTTCTTGACTTGCACCCCAATGTATAGTCTAACAGTTTTGTCTTTCAAATTCAACTTCTTTTTGAATTTGAAATTAACTCAGCTAAATTATCAATTTTTACCAAAAAATCTTAATACTCAATAATATGCTAATTCCCATAAATAATGAATTATCACTATTATTTTTTTCATGGATTGTGTATTACCAATTTGTATCATTCAACTTAAAACTTTCAAATGCAATTAGATGAATTTCCTAGATAAGTATTCTTCTAATTGTAAAATCAAAAGTATCAGTATATACTTCATATGATTTGGAATGACTAAGCAAGGCTGGGAAAGCCTCTTTTATGATAGTGTTGATAATAATTGATCAACCCAATAAATGATCTTAACTCTATCACTTTAATTGGTGACTCTCATTCAACAATAGCTCACACTTTGTCTTAATCCATCTATATCACCCCATTTCCCAAAATGTAGCCCAAAAATAATACTTTTAGTTTAAAAAAAACATGCATCCCATTTTACATACGATTCATTCTCTCACAATATTAAAAATATTTGTATCAAATAATCAAAATATTCTTCTAATAATTAGATATACATGATCATATAGTCCAAATATACCACTACAAAATAATCAAGAAAAAACTATTGTACATTATTTATAAGTATACGAAATATGACAGGTGCATTGAGTCCAAATATACCAAGAATTCATAGAATGTATACATCATCACCAAGAATTCATAAAACATATACATCATCACACATGTATACCTACAATATTTAAAGAAAGGCCTTTTAAATATATAAAACAACCAACTTTTCATATATTTCTTTCATTTCTTCTTACTATCACTTATATATTAAAATACTTTATCTAGCTTGCGACATGATAAATTTATTTATGAGTTCCTTGGATATAGGCCGTCTCATCCCCACTTTCACTCCAACTTTCACTCCCACTCGCTAATGTCCCTTTTGTTTTAGACAAAACATTATCAAGCATCAAAATTGGACCCATATCAATTTCTTAAAATAATTCAATTTTTTTTGTTTATTATTTAATGAAATTTACAAAATATTTTTCCTCTAAGATTTTAATATTTTACAAAATCTTTTCTTAAGATTTTTGAATCAATGAAATTTATTCTAAAAATCAACATTAATAATAATCAAAATAGATTTATGTAAAAAATTATAAAGACATGATTGAATATAAATTATAGATCATTTTATATAAGTTATAAATTATTTTTAAATTTATAAAAAATTAGGAATATTTTGAATTTATACAATTATTTTAGATATTTTTATTTCATGATTATCCTTTTTTATGAAAATAGGATAACATTTTTTAAAATTTTTTTAAATAGGATAATCATATTACCAAATATAATTTACATCGATTCAATGTGAAATTAGGATTAATTTATGCTTACTTTAAAAAATACATTAAAATTATTTATATTTTTAAGTTATAATTATTTTTATCCCATATAAATTATAAATTATTTTGAAATTTATTTAGATTATATTTTTTATGAGTTATCCTTTTATGAAAATTAGATACTCGTGTTAGCAAATCTAATTTACTAATATCATTTAATAATCTAGGTTTGGTATGAAAAATATTCATACATAAAAATTAATTTACATACATTAGCAAATATACATAAATAACATTTTTAAATTATATTTATTTGGTATGAAAATATGATTGATTTGAACATACAAAAATAAGATATCATAAAAATATTAGTAAAAAAAATTATATTGATTTGAAGAAAGCTATTTATGTTTATTTGCTAATGTGTGTAAATTAATTTTTATTTTTATACCAAAGTTTGGTATAAAAATAGAAAGTCGGAGGATTAATAGAAACAACTTTTAAAAAAGTATTAATAAAAGGGAAAATAAGACAATAACTTCTAATATATCCCATATAAAACAAAAATCAATTTGTCAAATTAGAAAAATTTTCTTCTTGGCCAAACACATGGGAGACATTTAGTACCTCCAACAAAGATGAGAGAGTAAGAGATGAGAGAGAAAGGATGAAAGCCTTCAAAATTAACTATATAATTATTATCAACCCAGATATAACATAGGTAACTACTCAGTATAATTAATTATTCCTTAGATTTTTCTCGACATATTTGCCTTGAAGTGATTATTTAGATACTGAGGTATGTGAATAAAATCTTTAAATTTTGAGATATCATTCAACGATCACATATACCTACAATTAGCTGGGTATTCAAATTCAATTTGATATCAGCTTGTATCGATAAAAGATCCACCACAAGATTTTATAATTTTTTCGAAGATAATAATACTTTCAAGAAATATATATGATAAATAGTTTTTTTTAAATCTAGTACAAATATAAAGTTCATAGTAATAGACCACATTTCTTACGCGATATTGTGATTTGGCACTTATTTAAATGAATCAAATATTCACTTTCTTCCGTTAATCTTTTTTGTGATAATCAGTCAGCAAGGCATATAATCTCAAATTTAATATTTCAAACATGAACTACTTTCTCATTAAAAAGAATTAGGATGAAACCATCACTATAGAATATATTCAAATAGCATGGTAGCCAACAGATAGCTTTAAGAAGGCCTTAAAGAGATCACAATTTATTTTCATTTCTTCCATGTTTGTTGTTGTGAACTTATACTCATCAAATTGAAAGAGAGTATTACAGACTATAATTGTGCATTTACTTTTCTTTTCTTGTTATTGATAGAAACACTCAATACATGAACTACTCCAAATCATTTGCCTGTTAAATAATAGCATAAGATGTGTTGTTATTTATTATAAGATTTATTGAGTTTCATTTTTTATTTTTGATTCTCTACACAGAGTAGAAACCAACCTCAATAGTTGGTATTTTGTAAATTGTAAGAAATTGTGACTATTTCAAACTATTTAATAATCATTTTATTTGTAACTAATTTTTTATCAACTTCTTTTTACACATTAAGGAGGCGAATGATGAAAGTTGCTATTAGAATATGAACTATTTATCTAATGATAGGATAGATAGTACAAAACCAATTGCCCTGAGATCAATTGTAAAATAATTTCTATAAATTTAAATGCACAATAATTTATACATAAATTAATTAGTAAAAAATAGCTTATTTATTTTTTATGAAATGCTCGTGGGTTGTTCTTTCAGGTAACAACTGGAATCAAATTTTTTTCACTCATAGCTAGCTAGCATGTGTGTTGACAAATGCAATTGTTTTCAAAATTTTTTTGAGTGAATACCACATTGTCAAAGTAATCAATCATTTTATATCCTAGACAAATTCATATAAAACTATTTTTCCTATTCCTTAAAAAATACTATCTGAATTCATAATTTTTTTAAATAACCATGAAATTTTGACTAGTTAAGTTTTTTGATTCGCATTTAAATTCTACTATTTTAACATAAATTTTTAAAATATAATGTTGAGGAGAAATATGAAGAGATGACTATGCTTTCTTATTAGCTACTTTGAATCAAACAATTAATTAAAAAATATATATGTGTTTACGTTTCACGAAATATCACTCTTTATGATGACAATCAAATTTTAAAACAAATTGGTTCTGAATTTATTTTTCATGAATAAATTAAACATATTGAGTTTTATTATCATTCCATATTTTCACCTAACAAAGAGTAAACTTCAATTTTACTACTTGTGTGTCTGATAAATACTAACTGACACATATTATCACAAAAAATTAAAGAAAACTTCAGCTTTTTTTTTCTCCATCAAACTTAGTAGTCAAGATATTTATGCACCAAATTAATATAAGTATTGACATTATTATATTTATCAATCATATTTTTTATTTGATATGTGTATTATGTTATGTGAAATGTGTGTTGAAATATCCATTGTTTAAGAATATCTTATAAGTGTTTGTTTTTGTATGTGTGATTGTACAAAGCTAATAGATATAGTAATAATATTTTATAATTGATTTGGAATTAATGAGAAAATACTTTATGCTTTTCCTAGTAGCTGAAATTTTGTGGGCAATCACATAAAGTTGTTTCAATCAACAATCAAAAACATATATTCCACTCATTGCTAGGCAATGTGTCTGCTGCCACATGCAGTGGAAATATTGATGAGAGAGAAATATGAAAGTACCTTCAGTCGCTTAATGCCGAAAGTAGAATCTGCAGCAATGATATTTTGATGGCCAAAACGAAGAAGTTGTTCCAACTGCCACTCGGATTGAATGCCTAGGATAAACGGATCTGATTCTGAGGAATCCTGAAAAAAGAAGATGAATTTCTTGTTGCGTTCGATCCAAATCCTGATGCTACGATGATCATCCAGATCAAGCTCATGGGTTGATCTTTTGATGATCATTCCAAGCTTTTGGACATACTGCGAAGCAACAGCACCATTGATTACTGCATTTGAACCACTATAACGTTGAATCCCTTCGATATGCTTCTCTAGCACATTCTCGTTGGGAATTCCAAGATAGATCATGGACATCGTTTGCTGCTTGATGTCGTTTGCGATGTATGGAATTTTGTTGGCTCCGGGACCAATAGCGTCTCCATCAAGTGGTCCATGGCAAACAGAACCAGACCTGTTTATGTGCAGCTTATCATTGTATATAATGAGGGCGACTGATGGACGAGCATATAGACGCTTCACTACGAAATGGCACGTGCAGCCACGCATCGATTGAGGCCTGGCAACGCGTTTTCTTGTGTTGAGCCTGTATCTTCGACTAGGTAAAATTTCTCCACCTTCCCCATAATTTTCTGGCCCAAATGAACACCAATACCTAATCAACAGTTCTCCCTTAAAATAATCCATGGTAGGCACACTGCTGAACGTTAGAATATATCGAGAGAAACTTACAGTTTGAATTCTAGATATTCATCATCCTTGTATTCCTTTAAGATCTTCCGCCTTTTCTTTGCCCTCTCGATATGAAACCGCGTGGGGCATTCCACGTTAGAGCATTCGCCAATTATAAAGGTATCAACTCGATCGTGAGGAATAAGAGCTACGTCGTCAATATGCTCAAGATTGCCGAATTTCATCCACGTCAAATTAGCCGAAGAGAATACCTCCTCCTGAGGATCTTGCACTGGAATATTAGAGACAGATTCAGCTATATCCATCTATGTATCATCCTCACCTTTTTAGTTTGCAGAGAGCTCCATGCTTGGCCAGCGTAATGCCTGCAATTTAGGTAATGAATCGTGGAAGGATACAATAAAATAAGAAAATCATTATCGGATGCAAGTTATGAATATAAAATTATACATAATGTGATGTGCAGTAGTAACTCTTATATATAATAAAATTTTACAGTGAGCTCCAATCACTATAGTTATGAATATAAAATTCTATTTATAGTAATTCAATGAATTGTTATTGAATTCTGCATGTGCAGTAAAAACTCCCTAAATTGATACTCTCTAAATTAATAACCTCCATTATTTTATAAAAAATCAATCTATCGACTCCGTAGAATGTGTATAATTTAATAATTATACTATCTATTATTTAATACAAAATAGAAAACACTATATGTAAAAATATTAATTTATAGAATCAATATTACTTATAAATCTAAAAATACTATACATCATAGATAAAATATATTGCTTCGTAAAATCAATATTACTTACAAAAATGTCTATCTAAAATAGTTTGTTTTTTTTTCAATAGTCTGTATCTCAAATTGTATGTTTCTAGGTACCTTATGAGCTATAACATGATTTGAATTTGAAAGATTAATAAATAAAATACAAGAATGAAGAAATTTTAATTTTTCTTTTGTTGACATTTGAGGATTTTCATTCATAACTTCACCATCTTCCTCTTCTTATTGATCTTGAGACAACAAAAGTTTTATTAAATCTTCATCAGAAATTTCCTCAAGGGCAACTTATTGCTCTTTCTCGGGATTTATAAGCTCATGAACAGACATTGGGCGAATATTTGGCAGTTGATTAATAGCATATTTAAGTTCATTTTCTATATTTTATTCTTTCGAACCTACTTCATTTTTTTGGGTTTCTCTTTCAAAAAGACCTGTGTGCTTAAAGCAATTGGCTATTGTCTTGTTAGAAATGTCATTCCATGCTGCCTTGGCCCATTTCATGGCTATCAATTGATCACCCTTATAGATGTCTGCCTTTTTGTTGTTCATTTCTATCAATTGCATCTTGAAGTTGAAGATGCCTATATTGCCTCTTGAATGCTGCTATTATTCCAGCATCCTTTGGTTGAATTTTAGGAGTTGTATTAGCTGGAAAAAGAAAAACTTGAATATTTGTAAGAGGCAAATCTCTCACCACATGTGAAGGAGCATTATCTAAGAAAAGTATGATTTTTCTATTAGCATCTTGCATTTTTTGATCCAATTTTTGTAGTCATTCCCTGAAAATGAGTCCAGTCATCTAAGCTTTTGCATTGCTGCGATAATAGAGACCCAATTGCTCTCCACTTTTTCTATTAAAAGCATGTGGCCTTTGTGCATGACCAATGATGAGAGGTTCCATTTTGTGAGACTCATCTGCATTTGCAGCAAAGACAAAGTTAGACGTGTTTTATCCTTTTTTAACATTCAATTTGACGTCGTGCAATTGTTAGATCAGGGGCCATGCGATAAAAGAGTCATGTTTCATCTAGGTTGTATATGTCTTGAAGTGAATAGCTTTGAAGTTTTTCTTTTATTGTTGGCATATTTCTGTCAATTGCATCTAAATCAGCAGAGCCACTTTCTCCATATGATTTCTGAGCTTTGAATCCATGGAAAATATGGAACTTTGCAAGCCATCCATTTGAAAATTCTGGTGTTCTCTCTCCAAGTTCATGTTGTCTAGCAAATTGACGAGCCTTTTCCTTGATAAAATCACCTAATAATGCCACTCGACGTGCTTGGCATTGTAAAACCCAATTTGCTAAAACATTATCAAGTTCAGGATGCTTCACAGCTCTTTGACTCTTAGATGTAAGTTATGTTGAGTCCATACTTTCATATTGTTGACGCTTAGCAAGGATGTTGCTGATGGTTCCTTGTGTTGGGACTTTTGAAAGCTTGAATTCTTGAATTGCCCAATTTGCAAGAGCTGATTGTTTGATGGATGGATTTGCTGCTTTATAATGACAAATTTTTAGCTTTTGATCATTACTCAGAGAAGATGGAGGCTTCATTTTGGAAGAAAAAAGAAATAAAAAAAGGACAAACTATAACTCAACTGTTGTATGCAATAGCCTTTATAATTCAAGTGAGGAACTTTTGATATTTCACACATGAAAAAATTTCTTGGAAACATGGTCACGACCTTTGGTATTTCAAAATTAAAGTTGATTAATTTAACCACAACTTTTAACTTTGAAAATTGACGTTAAATTTATTGAGGCTTACAAGGATTAATCAAGCAATATCTTTGATATATTTTCTGATTTTTTTAGGTGAAGATTCTATAAATTAATAACAACCGTTAATAAATATTTTTTTGTGCTACGGATCGTATTAATTTAGAGAAGTTCCACTATATATAAATTAATGATTCCAACCACATAAGAATATTAGGGCTTGTATAAGTTAGGTAGAGGTGTCAAACTAACCGGGTCGGGCCGGCCTGATTTTAGGCTGCCCAACTGGGATAGCATATTGGGCCAGGCCCGGCACGGAATAATAACCGTGCAGTGCCTAGCCCGGCACGGTTACTGTGGAGGTCTAATATGGCACGGGCACGTGGCCTGAAAACCATTGGGTTCGGCCCGAGTCCGGTCAGACAAACCCCTAATTTTTTTTAGAAAATTAGGGTTTTGATGGTGTGCCGCTTTGCGTCTTACTCCATATAGAGCTCAGAGATCCTCGCCTGTCAGGCGTCAGCTAGTATTGACCATGTTCAGTGCATGGTCACGCATGTGATGCCCGCGTGCTTGACACGGCACGGCCTGCCGGCACGACACTGTAGCGTGACGTGCCTGGCCGGGCCAAACCGGCCCATTTGACATCTCTAATGTTTAGGAGCGCAAACTTCATACCAAGCTTTTGTAGAGAGTGCAATCTATCTTGCTTCATTCCTCATGTTTGGACATCTTGATTCCACATTCTATTAGTGTGTCAACTGGATTATAGTTATCCATTTTAAACTTTTTAAGTATATCATTAACATAGTCTTCTTGAGTGATTAGGATCTATTTCTCTTCTTGCTTAACTTCAATATCGATGTAGTAAGACATAAGCCCAATTTATAAGATACACTCCTTGTTATTGAGATTTTGAGACATCAGCTAACCAATTAAATTAGGTGGGGTAACAAAATTATAAATAATAATAATTTAGAGGTAGAAATTATAATCTAGGAATGTCATTCATGTTCATTCTTAAATTCATAAGATAGCATATGCTTTGCATGACTCGCTGACATAACAAATTGATCAGAGAAAGAAGCACACACGTGAGCTCTGGTTCTAGGATGTAGCTTGTCAAAAATTGATAAGTTGAAGGGAAGAGACTATTTTTTTCCATTTTGAATTTTATAAAAAGTAAGTTCCTTTTATTTCCAAAAAATCATTTTTAATTTGAGAAATTAACACAGTGCAGTGTAATTATCAAGAACACAATAAAAATGACTGAAAAATTTTGTGGGGGTAAAATATTATTTTACCCTAATTTTTTGAAATTCCACTCAAATTAAACTCATCGTTTGAGACAAGTACTACCTAGCAAAGTATCATAATAAGACTTCTAGAAAAATAATAAAATTTATATAAAAAAAATTCATCCTTGAATGTTTAATTTTTATTTCATTTCTTGAACCTAGTTCACATGATTTTGGCCCCAATTCTTATTTAATTCTTGTTTTATTTCTTGATATTTTAAGAACACTAATATATATAAATATAATATTTTTTTTGTTTATTTTTATGTTCATTCCCTTCATCAAGCATAGTTACTACAATATAATTAAAGACTAATTTTGTTCTTAAAACACCATTCATCATATTAATGATATGGTGATCATATAAATCAAGTAGATTTAATTATATAAGTTCACCACATTTCTTTTTTTCTATGTTATATTCTATGAATAATAGTTGAGAGTAATATTTTCAGAGTAATTTTGTGTTCTGTAATTGAAGTGGATTCTCATATTTGAAAAGTATAGATTTTTATTTTCAAAAAAAAATGTTATATAGGTATCTGACTTCATATATATTTATTAAAGGAAAAATTGTATTTTGGTGCACTCCCTACAAAATAATAAAAAAAACATAACATAACTCTTTATATTTATTAAAAATGGCACTAACCACTTAACAAATTAAAATTCGGGGCATTCAAAATAGTGTAATCCTAAATTACCCTTAACAAATTAAAACAGAACCCAACTAAACTATCCCATCCCCCTCGCCCGATGCACCTTGCTCCTCGCCCTCTCCCTCTTAACAAATTATGACGATAAGCTCCTAGAGCTCATGTGTCGAAAGAAAGATGGAGGAAGATTAAGAAAAAACTACACCCTCCACAAAAGAACACTTAAGAAATGCTTAACTCTCTTTTCAATTAATAAAATACTAATACAATGGGGTATTTATAAGTTACAATAATCAATCTCAACCACAAAAATTTTAAGCCATTAAATATTTGACCAAGCTTTAATGATAACTTTGATTTTTATTTTCAAAATTCAAATATATCATAAAAACAAGTTTATATTTCAACATCCTCCATTAAACTTGAGTTATTACTCCAAGTAAACTTCTTAGCTTGGTAAAGTCTTCTTACTTGAGTGGTTTGGTGAAATATTGGCTAATTGATCATAAGACTTCACGTATTCTAGCTACACATCATTCTTCGCAATACTTTCTCTAATATAGTGATAGTGAGTATCAATGTGTTTGCTTTGATCATGAAAGACTGAGTACTTGGCCAAAGTTATTGCTGACTTATTATTCACAAAAATCTTGGTCGACTCTTCTTTTAGCACACATAACTCTTTTAAAAGATTTCGAAGCCAATTGCATGATAACACAAAAGGTAGCTACTACATACTCTTCTTCGAATGTGGAAAGAGTGATAATTAGTTGCTTATTTGATGCTCAAGTACATGCATCATCTCCAATATAGAATATAAAACTAGTGGTACTCTTATGATCATCTATTTCTCCGCTCCAATCACTATCACTATACCCAACAAGCTTGTAATTATCACAAACAAAATATTACAAGCTGAAGTATGTTGCACCTTTAATATAGCGGAGGATCCACTTTGTTGCCTTCCAATGAGTTGTTGGATTCTTCATATATCGACTAATGACTCCAACCGCATAAAAAATATCATGCCTTTACATGTTAGGTAGCACAGACTTCCTACCAAGCTTTTATAGAGAGTGGGATCAATCTTAATACCTTCCTCATGCCAATACAACTTGATTCTGCATTATATTGGTCTGCCAAATGGATTAAAGTTATCCATCTTTAACTTTTTTAGCACGTCTTTAGCATAACCTTCTTGAGTGATTAGGATCCCTTTCTTTTCTTACTTTAACTTCAATATCATTGTAGTAAGACATGAGCCCAATGTCAGTCATATTGAACTCATTTGTCATCTCTTTCTTAAATTTATCAAACATGCTTGGATTTCTACTTATGAAAATTAAGTCTTCTATATACAAGCACACAATGAGAATATCATCATTTTCAATTTTGATATAGATTGCATGCTCATATGGACATCTTGATGAAATTTCATCCTTGAAGATATTTGTCAATTCAAGCATTCCAAGCTCTTAGAGCTTAGTTCAATCCATATAGTGTATTCTTCAACTTTAAGACTTTGTTTTTTTCTCTTTCTACTTCATACACAGGTGGTTGCTCAATATAGATTTTTTCTTCAATGACTCCATTTAGGAAGATAGGTTTTACATCCATTTGATGTATCTTCCAATTATTTTGAATAGCCAAAGAGATAAAAAATCTAGGAGTTTCTAATCAAGCAACCGAAGCAAATACTTCAACATAATCGATAAAATATCTTTGACTATAACCTTTTACCACCAATCTTGCCTTATTTGATTTATCCTGTGATACTTTTCTTAATTTTGTGCACCCATTTCATACTAATCGTCTTGTATTCTTTTGGAAGTGAAGCTATCTTCCACTTGTCATTCTTTTTGATCACCTATATTTTTTCATCCATTATTTATTTCTAATTCTTGTTTCTTGTTGCTTCTTGGAAGTTCATATGCTCACAATCGACAAAGAGGCAAAAGAGAGTAAGATTCTCTTGATTAAGTTACCTCATATAGTTCTTGTATGCTCCTGAAACATGAAACTCTTTTACTTGAGCTTCCCTCTACTTGAGTACTCGCAACTAGTGAAGTTGGCGGGGAAGTAGGTACCTCTTCTGCTTGTTCTATCATATGATGCTCCACATCATCTTCTTTGACATATGGAAAGAAGTTGTAGTCTTCATCATGTTGTCCTCAGTCTTATTCTTCTTCCTCATTAAATATAACATCTCGACTGATGACTATCTTTATGGTATTAGGATTGTAAAGCTTGAATATTTGGCTTTTATCATCTAACTTGCTTCTTTGCTCATCTCAGACATGAACATGAGCTATGCTCTCGAAGACTCTTAGATGGGAAATGCCCAGCTTCCTTCCACTCAAAGCTTCTTGTAGTGTTTTTCCCCATATGCTTCTTGTTAGAGATCGATTGGATAGATAAACAACACATGCAACTGCTTCTTCCTACAACTCCTTTAGTAGTCTCACGCATTTAAACATGCTCCTGGCTATATCAAGGATAATTCTATTCTTCCATTCTGCTACTCCATTCTGTTGGGGGGATCTTAGAACTGTGAGAGGTTTTTTAATTTCATTATCTTCACAATATTTCTGAAATTTGTTCGATGTGAATTCTCCTCCACGATCTAATTTCATGGCTTTGGTTACAAGCCTACTTTCCTTCTCAATGAGAGCTTTGAACTTCTTAAATTTTTCAAATACATTTGATTTTTCCTTTAGAAAAAACACTCATGTTTTTCTTGAAAATCATCTATAAAGATAATAAAATAGTTGTTCTTACCAAATGAGTTTGGCTTGATTGGACCACTGAGTTCTAGTGGCTTTTGAGTTCTTGAACTTAACTTCATTAGAAAGCTCTCCTTTAATTACTTCCCAAGTAGACATCTTTCATATACTTGATTAGGATGACTAATGGCTGATAGTCCTCTCACCAATTACTTCTTGAAGAGTAATTCTAATCCTACAAAGTTGAGATGTCCAAACCAAAGATGCCAAAGCAAAGTTGCATCTTATTAACATGCCTTGATATACTTTGCATGATCACTTTAAATGATGAGTATGAACATACTATTTTTTGACATCGATACCTTGGCAATTAAATTATTCCTACTGTCTCTTATAGAAAGATTATTATTTTTTTAGATGAATATCATAATCTTTCTCTAATACTTATTCCAAGCTCAAGATATTACTTTTCATGTTTAGCACATAATAAACATTGGATATGAATTGATGATTTTCATTCTTCAATTGGATGAGAATGTTACCTCTATCTTTCACCACTACCTTTGATTCATTTCCAAAACCACATTATCACTTACCAATTCAACAAGCTCCACGAACATGCTTCTTTTCCCACACATATGATTGCTTGCACCAAAGTCAAGGTACCATGAGTTATCTTCACCACAAACATGCTTCATCAACAAGTTATTTTTTTTGAATTCATAGATGAAGCTCGCATTTTTTACGCTTGCCAAGTTGCAACAATGAAGAATAATGTGTGGTTAATTGATTGTGGTTGCACAAACCACATGGCAAAAAATAAAAATTATTTTATCAATATCAATTCTACCATCTAAGTACCAGTAAGAATGAGTGATGAAGCATTAGTTGAATCCAAAGGCAATGGCACTATTGCAATCTAAACTCTGAAGGCTACAAGGTTCATTGATAATATTCTTTTCATCCCCGATCTGGATAAACTTTTGTTAAGTGTGCCTCAAATGATGATGAATGGTTACTTGTTATTATTTGAAGGTAATACTTAAGCAATTTTAGATCATCAAAAAAGAAAGATAACATATGTTAAGATGGATAATAAGACATTCCCAATTCATTGGAACTATGCCACTGAAAATTCACTAGCATCAAAAGCTGATATAGATAGTTCACTTTGGCACAAAATATTTGGACATTTCGGTATTCAAAATCTTAAACTGTTTTCCCAAAAAATCATGGTGAAAAATCTACCCACCATTAGTAATATGAAAGGGATATCTGTAAAGGATGCCAACTTGAGAAGATGCACCAAAAATTATTTCCTGTCAGTATGGCTTGGCGTGCTTTGCAGAAACTTCAATCGGTGCACACCGATATCTGTGGTCCAATGAGAACACTATCATTGGATAGTAGCAAATATTTTATTCTCTTTATTAATAATTATTCTCGAATGACTTGGGTCTATTTTCTAAAAAATAGATCTGAGACATCTGGGACATTCCAAATATTCAAGAAGATGGTTGAAAATCAAAGTGATCTTTAAATTTAGACTCTTCGTAGAGATCACACCAAGTACACCTCCTCTGAATTTAATATATTTTGTGAAGAATGTATACATCGTCATCTTACCATTGCATACACACCACAACAAAATGGTATTTTTGAAAGAAAAATAGAACAATTATGAATATGACAAGATCCATGCTTGGAGAGAAAAAGATACCTTATGGGTTTTGGGTTAAAGCTATTTTTACTATATTATATCTTCAAAACAAATGTGCCACAAAAGTTGTCACTGATATGACTCCACTTGAAGCGTGGTCTGGACACAATCTATCAGTAAGGTACTTGAAGGTATTTGGCTGCATCTGCTATTTGCATATTCCAACACAAAAAATGCACAAGCTGGAAGCAAAAGTAAAAAAAGAAATTTTCATGGAATATAGCTCTCAATCCAGAGGCTATCGAATTTATAATCTGCAAACCCATAAAATTGGGGTGAGCAGAGATGTAACTTTTGAAGAAAATGCTTTTTTGGAATTGGGAAGAAAATTCGAAAAATCATGAATTAGCAATGGTTCATATTTTTAACTAAGTTGAGAAATCTACTCTGCTGCATATTCATGATCCTCCATCCCAAGAAAATTATGGTATGATTTAGAATCTGATAATTTTAGATCACCTCCAACAAATTCACGAAGGAAATATGAATACTAATTATCTGAATTTCCATCATCATGCACATGATGTGTATCAAGTGTACATAGAGATACTCCAAAAATATTTGAGTTATGGAGCCATGCTGTTCAAGAGCCCAATAGTTATGATGAAGCAACTCAGTATGAAGAATGGAGAAATGCAATGAAGGAGGAGATAAAAATGAATGAGAAAATTCAGACATGGGAGTTGGTTGAAAACCCACTTCACATAAATGTCATTGAAGTTAAATGGATTTCCAAAACAAAAGTAAATCCAAATGGCTCAATTCAAAAGCACGAGGCAAGATTGGTTACAAAAGGATACTCACAATAATTTGGCATTGACCACAATGAAACCTTTACGTCAGTGTCAAGGCAAGATACAATCATAGCCATCATAACTTTTGCAACACAGAAAGGATGAAAAATTTATCAGCTTGATGTAAAATTAGCTTTATTTAATGTTTATCCCAAGGAAGAAATTTATATTAAGCAACTATCAGGTTTTGTGGTAAAAGACAAAGAAGAAAAAATCATAAGGCTAAAAAAGGCTTTGTACGGCCTAAAATAAGCTCCGCGAGCTTGGTACAAAAGGATTGATTTCTATTTCACTGATTTTGGTTTTAGAAGAAGTCCTAGTGAGCAAACACTAGACATCCTAATTGTTTCTTTATATGTTGATGATCTTATTGTTATAAAAAATAATTCCAAAATAATCTCAGCATTTAAAGAAACATGGAAATTAGCCAAAGCAGTGAAAATATTTACATTTGCCAGAAAAAATATGCCAAAAATTTGCTAAAAAAATTTAACATGGAAGATTGCAAACCAATAGCAAATTCACTGGTTTCGTGTGAAAAATTAGTAAAAGAAGATGATTCGCCCAGTGCAGATGAGAAGTTGTACAGAAGCATGATTGGCAGTCTATTATATTTGACAGATACGTGACCTGACATCATGTATGCTGCAAGCCTGTTATCCATATACATGCAAATACCAACCCAAATTCATCTCATTGTTATCAAAAGAGTATTGAGGTACGTCAAGGCTACTACTGATTTTGGCATCTGGTATAAACCAACAAAAAATCTAGAGTTGGTTAGTTTCTCTTATAGTGGTTGGGCTAGTTCTTTAGATGACATGAAAAGTACATCCAGTTATATATTTTCATATGGTAAAAGGTATATTTTCATGGTTATCTCACAAGCAAGACACAGTGGCTCAATCAACCACAGAAGCAGAATATATAGCTGCTTGTGAAGCAAAAAATTAGGTGATATGGATTAGAAGAATTTTCTCTGATTTGGTTAAAATTCAAAAAAGGCCAACAATACTTTTTTGTGACAGCAAATCTACAATTGCTATTGCTAAAAATTTAGTGCATCATCGAAAAACAAAGCACATCAAAATAAAATATCACACATTAGGGAAGCAGAAAATGAATGTGAAATTTGTCTCATTCACTGAAACGCTACCTAAAGCAAAGTTTGAGCTACTCAAGAACAACGTCGAAATTTGTGAGATGCATATCAAGGAGTGTTAAAATGATATACATCCATGTTTTTTCTATTTTTTTGATTTTAGTTCCATGATTTGCTCTCATTTTTTTTTCTCATTTGTAGACTTAGGCAGTTCCATGTTTTTGACTTTAATTTTTTTGAATTTAGATGATACGGTGACAATTGTATTCATATCATCTATATAAAGAATGGAAGCATGTAATGAAAATAATGTGTGCTTTACAAAATTTTTCTCCTCTTGTTTTCTTTCTCTTAGTGCAACTTCATTTCTTCTGGTTTCTCTTTTTTGAATCTAATACACTAATCACTACCTTCCAACAAGCTCACTGGAGCTCGACGAGCTCCTTTTAGAGTTCGGAAAATCCGTCAAGCTCCACGATAGAGCTCAAAGAGCTCCAACGAGCTTCACGAAGGAACTCATCAAGCTCCAGTAAGCTCCACATCGAGCTTGGTGGAGCTCCTTCAAGCTCCATGAAGGAGCTCACTAAAGCTCCATCATGGAGCTCGAAGGAGCTCGTGGAGAGGGATGGGGGGGAGAACGGTGGAAGGAGAGGGGCAATGGGAGAGAGGTGGAAGGAGAGGAGCAATGAGTGAGGGGTGGGAGGAGAGGGGCGAGGGCACGCGGGTGAGGGCAGAGGGGAGACGAGAGAGGCTGCGAGGGTCTAGGTGAGATTGGCGAGGGGATGGGCAAACTGGCGAGGGTAATAATATAGTAATTATGAATTCGAATGATCTAATTTTTAATTTATTAAATTTTTGTGATTTTTTTTAAATATTAAAATTTTAGTTTATAATTTTAAAAATTTATGGAGAAGCACCCCAAAACATAATTACCCCAAATATATATATATATATATATACACTTGATTAGATATTAAACATTATTCTTATTCTTATCTTATACACGCAAACACAGTAACACACACTTAACTCGTAAAGGGGTAAAATTGTTCTTATGCTGCAGGACTCGTCGGAATGTCTTCTCCGACTTCTACAGAAATTAGCAGGACGCCATAGCCAAGTGAAGCAAATCCAGTCCTTCCTGATAACAAAAGGCCATCTCCAAGAAAACGAGAACTCAAAACGGAAAACGACACTGTTCTACAACACCCTAATAGGAGCTCACCTCCATTTTGGCAACAGCCACGCGTCGCTTCGCCTGTTCACCCTCTTGCTCGCCAATCAAACTCCACCCAACAGCCACACCTTCCCGTCGGCTGTCAGAGCGGCCGCGTCCTCATCTCCATCCGCCGGCTTGGCACTTCACAATCAAGTCATAAAACGGGGATTTCGATACGACGCCTTTATACAAACATCACTGATCGCATTTTACTCCCAACTCGGGGACTTAGACCTTGCGCGCAGAGTGTTCGATGAAATAGCGAGGCCATCGATCGTGGAAAACAACGCCATGCTCGATGCCTGTGGGAAAAATGGCGACATGGAATCCGCTGCGCTGTTCTTCAAAGCCATGCCTCAGCGAGACGCGGTCACCTGGGCTAGCTTCATCAATGGGTATTCGAGCAACGGTCTATTTGGAAAGGCGATCGAAGCTTTCAGAACAATGATTGCCCATCTGCATGATAATAGTAGCCACCGGTTCTGTCTGGTTAGACCAATACTAAACGAAGCAGTTTATGTCAGCGTTATATCTTCCTGTGCAAACTTAGATGCATCAGGTGTCGTTCACCTGGGGAGACAAATGCATTGCCACGTGACGAAGGCTCTGTCGGCCGTGACAGTTTTTATCGGAACCGCGCTGATTGATTTCTACGGGAAAGTGGGCTGCGTGGATGCTGCCATGAAAGTTTTCGAGTCGATGGCGAAGAAGCAGGTCTGCACATGGAACGCGTTGATCTCATCGCTGGGCAACAACGGAAAAGAGATGGAGGCGCTGGGCATGTTTCATGAGCTGAGAAAGGAAAACGTTCGTCCAAACGCTGTGACATTCGTCGCCGTCCTTGCTGCGTGTGCTCGAAAAAAGCTGATAACAACTGGGTTGCAGGTGTTTCGGTCGATGCGGAGCGAGTGGGGAGTGGTGCCGAAGATGGAGCATTATGGGTGCGTGGTTGATCTTCTGGGCAAGGCTGGATTGCTGAGAGAAGCAGAGGAGTTCATGAACAGCATGCCCTTTGAGCCCGACGCGTCTGTTCTGGGAGCACTGCTGGGTGCCTGCAAGACCCACAGAGCAATTGACCTCGGAAACGAAGTGGGACGAAGGTTGATTCATCTGCAGCCATGGCATTCTGGAAGACATGTTGTGTTGTCGAGCTTAAACGCAGAGATGAAGAGGTGGGATGTTGCAGCAAGTGTTAGAGAAACAATGCTAGAGGTTGGCACCAGAAAACTTCCTGCTTTTAGCTTCGTAGATTCAAGCTGTGCGTAGATTTGCTTTTCAAATTCATATTGGATAGTTATGTTTTGGTGTGCTATATACATATACATAAATATAAACATATATCTAAATATCTCTATATATGTAATTATACATAACTATATAAATATATTTATATATAATTATATATAAAAATACACACACACACACACACACACATATAAACATATAATCATACTATCATCAATATTGTCATATGAATCATCAATATTGTCATACACACACACATACACACGTGCGTGCACACACGCACACACGCACACACGCACACACACACATATATGTGTGTGTGTAGCGTGATGATGTGACTATGATGTAATAAGTCCCAAGTATATTTTTGCACTAAAATTCTAAATGAGTAGAAAATGCATATAATTAATTATTTTTAGATTCAGCTAATGATTTTTGAATTTATAAATATTAGCAAATTAAAACAAATTTTTTTTTTCCAAAGTCTAAAAACATAATTTTATCAAAAGCTAAAGTTTATTTTTTAAGAAAAATATAAAATAATAAAAAAAATTAAAATATTCAAAAAGCTAAGTCGACCTCAACGGCAATCTCCGCCCGTCTTGCCGCCTCCCTTCTCGATCGAGCAAGTTTCATTGAACGGCTATAATTATCGGTGGGGCTGGGATAAAGTCGTCTTCCTCCGCAGTTCTGCAAAAGTGACAAGCAGAGAGAGAGAGAGGATGGAAATGCCCAGGGGGCTTCCATTTTCGGTGGACACGTGGACCTCAAATTCAGAGAGAAAGAGGCACCACTTCTTGACTCACGCCCACAGCGATCACTGCGTCGGGATCTCAGCATGCTCTTCTTCCCCTATCTACTCCACGCACCTAACTAAAGCCCTAATTCTTCACTATTATCCCAAGGTTCGGCGTTATTTCCTCCATCTCGTAGTTAGGGTTCGAAACCCTGCTTCCTTGGTTATTGATTCTCGATCTCTCGGTGTTCTCTGATAGCTTGACGGTTCGTTGTTTGTGTGCGTTGAAATTGGCCAGTCGATCGTCATCCGCGACATGGATGGAGAATTCACAGTTACCGCGTTCGATGCGAACCATTGCCCTGGTAATCCTCGTCTTTATCAGTTCATCCAGCTCTCGATTGTTGATTCTTACCCTCTCTCGACGAAGATACTTATACAAAAGTGTCAGAATATATATATATATATATATATATATCAAATGATAAGTTTATTCAAATATTATTATTGATTATATATTTGTAATTTTGAATTTTGCATGAAATTTGGTGTGTTATTTAAATATTAGATGATGTGGAGGTAACGCAATTGACAGATTATCCTTGTCTGGCTCTCTGGCATGGATAATGAACTTCAGGAGCTGTGATGTTCCTGTTCGAAGGCTATTTTGGTAACATCCTACACACAGGAGACTGCAGGCTTACGGCCGAATGCCTTCATTATTTGCCGGAGAAATATATCAGCAAGAAGGGAGAGAAGCCCAGGTGTCAACTTGACGTTATTTTCCTAGATTGTACATTTGCCAAGTTCTCTCAAAAGTTTCCACCTATTCATTCAGCAATTCAACAGGTACGTTCAAATGCTTCTTTATTTAGATACATACATATATATATATATATATATATATATGTATATATATATATATGTATGTATATGTATATATATATTCATTCATTATTATTATTATTAATCAAATCTTTTTTCTAATATAATCAATATCAATATAATCCTCAAATTAAATTTTTATTTTATATATATATATATATATATATTTATTATTTTTATTAGATGTGTCAACTAGGCCAGGCTGGCCAGGCCTAACACGAGTCATGGCAAGGTTCAGCCATGCCTAGCCCAGCCTGGCATTCTATAGTGCTGTGAGCCCGTGCTGGGCACACCTACTGCACGAGTCGTGCTGTGTTGGGCTGAAGTTTTTGGCTCGCGTGCCTTGCCAGGCACGGCAAGACACATCATGCATGGCATGTCAGCACGGCACGTGTGACCACACACTGAGTGGTCACAACGAGCTAATGCTTGATGGGCAAGACTCACTGAGCCCTGAAAGTGCAAAGATGCTCCTGACCTCAACATACAGGTCAATCCCTAATTTTTTTTTTTAAATTAGGATTTGCCCCAATCTGAACCGGGCCAAACCCGGTGGATTTCGTGTCACGTGCCAGTACCAGGTCTAACCTTCACAGAATGATGCCGAGCTAGGCACGAGATGGTATAATAACTATGATGTGACTGGCCAGACACGGTAGCTCGGTTGGACGGCCTAAAATCATACTAGGCCGGCTCGACACTGCCTATTTGACATCTCTAATCTTTATCAATAATTTATTAGTTTTTTTTTAATTACACAAATATTAATATTATTAGAATTTTAAAATTAAAATTATTTGAATGATAATAATATTACATAAATATTAATCATATTTTAATATAATACATTTAAGTATGATAAATCTCAAATTCAAAAATTATTATATTTAAATTCTGTGTTTATAATATATATAATTAGTAGCATGCCCAAAACACAAAAGTTAATTTAGTTGTAAATTAAAAAAAATTAATATATTGATAATCTATATATATATAAATAGTACTAGCTCATAAAAATAAAAATTTTTTTAATTAGATTTATGTAATATGGGAATAGTTGAGACTCAATTGGATAAATTATATATTATAAGTATCAAATTAAATAAATATTATTTTCTGAGAAATAAATACATATAATATAAAAAATTTACAAAAAATCATAAATTTTTTTTTCAAGAATAGTTAGTATTGCATATCTTTATTATGAAAAATCTTACTTGCATGTGAAGATCTATGATGATGATGATGATGCAGGTCATCAGTTGCATATGGAAGCACCCTGATGCAGCTCTGGTGTATTTGGCATGTGGGTCACTGGGTCAAGAGGATATACTAGTGGAAGTGTCCAAGGCGTTTGGTTCCAAGATCTTTGTAGACCACGCGACCATGGCAGACATTTACCATGCGCTGAAACTAAATGTTCCTGACATAATCACGCGGGATCATTCCTCTCGTTTTCATCTGCTGGGCGCATTCCCCAGGTTGCAGGAGCAAGCAGCTGCAAAGATTGCAGAGGCAGAAGCCAATTTCCAACCAGCGCCACTGATCGTCAGGCCATCAGCCCAGTGGTATGCTCGCCAAGAAGGGATGAAGCAAGGAGGAAGAAGAAAGCTACGGGTTGATGAAGCAGTGAAGGACCAGATCGGCGTCTGGCATGTCTGCTTCGCCAGGCATTCTTCAAAGGAAGAAATAGAGTGGGCCCTACAACTTCTTCTTCCTCGCTGGGTCGTATCCACGACCCCAGCGAGTTGCAGAGCCATGGAGTTGGACTACGCTACAAAACACTGTTTTGGCAAGGCATTCAATTCCACCGATCATCGTCCAATTTGGAAGATTTTGGATCTGGACATGGATGCTTGTGTTGCAGTAGCTGATGCATCGACAACAGATGTGACTTCTTTTCCTGTTCTGGAAGAACCATCCTCAGATCTGCCCAGTGATGTTTGTCCCACCCAAGCAAAGTCTCCATTGACATTGTTTGGTAGAGCTGGGCTGGATGTTGTAGAATCTAAGTTTCATATCGAGAAGAAGAATCCAAGTTTGTCTCTGGAGGCTAATTGTGTGCGAGATCCTCCCATGGCTACTTCTTCTTCCTTCATCACATCAGCTGCTTGTTACAGTGAAACTTTGCGTAAGCTGTACCGCTCTACCAATGTATCTGTTCCTAGGCCTCTTCCATCCTTGGTGGAACTAAGATGTAAGACTAAACGAGCACACAAGAAGGATGACAATAATTGATGCTACATAATTTGTTAACATTTATTCACTTTTTTATAATTTAAGCCTCGTTAAACAAAATCACCGACTTCTATGACCAACAAGCATTGATTTGCATTCGACTAAACAAAATCAGATTGGAAACATGGAGTTGAATTCTGTAGAAGCAAAAAAAACATATTTTAACCGTGAATCAAGATTTAACTCGATCAAATGGCACCTACATCAAACCTGCAAGACCTAATCTATCAGCAGCATTGTACATTACCAGGTTATTCCACGCATGACCAAAGACGTGTTCGCCACCAATGGAAAACGTCAGGGCCCAAGAACCGAGAGCAGCTGCAAAAATTACGAAGCCAATTGCCGATCTCACAACATCTGCAAATGTTTATCTATCAGGGAGTAGAATTCATGATTAGATTAGATCGAAGCTTTTTGACCTAATTAATAGCAACGTAAGCAATCCACAAACATGCAACATAAACCTTCTTCCTAGTGCAAAATTTGTCAGATTTTAGTCTAAGAATCTGCCAGTAACTAAGAACACAAGGGATCTGAGAAATTGCGAATAAATTCGCTTCTCAACTGGCATCAAACCTCATTCTATCCTCAAGTTAAAGTGAAGAAGACCTAAAAACGTGTTCGATCGAATCAAAGGATAGCTCGAGTGAGATGGAGAACGATTGTTCTATTTTCTGGCGAAAAAGAACATCAGACCATGTGCGATCAGGATAAAATCAAGCAAACACAGGAATCAGAGCTGAGAAACAAACAAATTGAAAATAATTCCGGCGTGAAAAAGGAAGTACACGGGCGGATGAGAGGAAACGAGCGTGGATGACGAAGAACAGGCCAGAAGTAGAAACAATTGACCGCCCAAAGAAACGGCAGGAGAGCGAAACCGAACTTGTAGAACGTCCGGGCGTAGCTCAGAGATTGCTCATCGGCGAGGCCGAGAGAACCGTCGATTGTTGGCCAGAGCGGCGGCAACGACAGTGTCGAATTGCCGTCGAAATCAGCGCTGTTGCTAGGGATCCGAATAGAAATTGTGCCGTCGGCCGTGTTCGTCTGCTCTTCCGTTGCTCCCATCACATCCCCCACCCCTTGCATCAACAAACACATCCGAGCGGCATTGGAACTCTTTTATATCGGGAACCAATAAAAACCAACCCGACTTTCACTTTCCTCACTAGTTTATACCGGTCGAGCCGCGGGCCAGACCGCCAGAGTTTTGCTCTGTACCATAGCTCTAAAAAAAGATACAAATTATTGTCCACGGCTAATTACCATTATAATTTAGAAGCAATCCCCGTGGCCGCCGTGCGCTATAATTTAAAATTTCTCTCTCATTTTGGCTCTAGCAAAAATCACACCAGCCAAGAGCCCTGCAAAGCAAAACATATTACGTTATTTTTTTAACCCATCAATTTTCATTGTTTTTTCTTTACTTGTTTTTTTTTTCCTTTTTTTTTTGTTAAATTAATCTAAAATATTAACTCACTAGAGCAAAAACCACACTTGTGTTGTGTGTGTGCATGTGTGTGTGTGTGTTTGATAGAGAGAGAGAGAGAGAGAGTGGGTGTGTGTGTGTGTGGGTGTGTGTGTGTGTGGGTGTGAGTGTGTGTGGGTGTGGGGTGAGTGTGTGTGGGTGAGTGTGTGTGGGTGAGTGTGAGTGTGTGTGAGTGTGTGTGGGTGAGTGTGAGTGTGTGTGAGTGTGTGTGAGTGAGTGTGTGCATGTGTGTGGGTGAGTGGGTGTGTGTGTGTGTGAGGGAGAGAGAGAGTGGATGTGAGAGAGAGAGTGTGTGTGTGTGTGTGTGAGAGGGTGTGGGTGTGTGTGCATGTGTGGAGTGTGTGTGTGGGTGTGGGTGTGAGTGTGAGTGTGTGGAGATGGGGGTCATACCAAAGAAAATGCTTGTTAAGTTCTCCAAGGTTGTTGGTACTTTGAACAAGAGAATGCCCACTATAGACAAAGGGATCTTGTTGAGAGATCCCACAAGGCTGCATAGAGATATACATACATGATACATAAACACACACACATTATATATATATATATATGTACATACACACACACACACACACACACACACATATATATATACATATATACACACATACACATATATATATATATATATACATATACACACACACACACACACATATATATACATATATACACACACACATATATATATATACATATATACACACACACACACACACCTATATATATATATATACACACACATATATATAAACTAGCAAGAAAAGATGAAAGAATAGTTATGGAGATGAAGATCATATGCAGTACACAAGGTTCTCACTTTAGTACGAGAACTATAAAAAATGAATATCTCAAGAATATGACTTCCAAAAATCAGAGAAACATATTTAATTTTTAATTTCTTATAAAATTTAATATGTTAATTTTTAATTTCTTATAAAATTTAATATGTTAATTTTTAATTTCTAATTTCTCAAAAATAAGAAAAATTGTGCCTGACGAACTGAGAAATAAAATCAAACAGCCGAATCACTCAGTATTACCTATAAGTAGTAGCATCGGTCTGATGGAGAAACCACACGGAAGTCAGGCTGATGGCGAGGCCCAACAGGCCGCTCAAGGTTGTTACGAGCCAGAATTCAGGCAGCATCAGGAGCGGTCTGCCACATCAGCAACCGGGGGGGGGGGGGGGCCAAGACAAATTGCTCAATCTCATGGAAACCAAAACCAGGGCCAAGTAGGAAGGAGAGGAAAAAAAAGGACTCACGAATTGGCCAGGTAGTCGACCTCGTGGGAGACGAGAAGAAGGATCGCTCCCAGCGGCAGAGAAAGGGTGTTGTTGAGCAAGACCATGGAGAACTCGTTGAAGGATCCCGAACCGGTGGCTCGCTTCGACGCGTCCATGACGGCGCGCAGGCTCAGCTGCACCGAAACAACAAGCACCACTTTGGTGACCTCGTGGTTGCAGAAATAAGAACCGGCGGCCATGCCGCGGGCTCGCATAGTCGGGACCGACGCACCGACGCAGAGAGCATAGCAACGTGCTTACAGAATAAGAAGCGGTCAGCAGGCAGTTCATAATCTGCCAGGCATAGCCGACGGGGTGAAAAGAGAGGTCCGTCAGTCCTCCGCATATTGCCGATATAATCTGCATCGGCGAAACAAAGTTTAACCGGCCGGCCGGCGAACATTATTTGTGCGGTGCCCGCCCGCACACAAGGAGTCGGAGATGAACAGTACCATAAGGAACAACGCGGCCCACACAATGCCGCCGTGGTGCTTCTTGAACAAGTACATTTCCCCGAGAGCAGTTATCACGTTCGTGACATTCTTGAGGATCGTCACCATGGCCACGTTAATATATTTCAAGCTGCAGGGAAATCAAGTGACGCAAAAAAAAAAAAAAAATCATACCAATTTTATAAAATATGATTTTAAATTTAATTCAACTAACAAAAAAATTAATAAAAAATAAGAATAAATATATCTCAATATATAATTAAACATTTAAATTATATCAAAATAAATTCTTGATATAATTTAAAATTTTATATTTACTATTAAATGTCTAATATTCTAATATCGCCCCCTCCTCAGTTTCTCAAGCTTGGGATTCGTCACCGGTCACCACGATGAATGTTATGACAAACAAAACTTATTCGCCCGATGGCTTGGCTCGTGCCGTGCTGGGCCGGGGCGAGTCGCACCTCATGTCGAGCCAGACACGACCCACGTGCTTGCCTCGATGGCACGCTCCACCGGCTCGGGGACTCAGGACTAGCTATGAGTCACGAGTCAAGTCTCGTCAGGCGATCGCCCGATGTGACAAATTATAAAAAAAATTATCCGGCCACATAAGTCGAATCTTGCTTACATGGCCGATTGCAATTGGTTGATCACGTGAGCTGGCCACCCATTACGTTTTCATGTAATGGGCTTACGACAGGAATGGTCCAACATAGCCCTACTCTATGCGGGCTAACTGTGCTGTGCCGGGTCAGGCCGACTAATTCCCGTGCTGTGCCGGGTCAGGCCGACTAATTCCCGTGCTGTGTCGGGTCAGGCCGACTAATAGGGGCCTAAAAGGGGCGCTCCCGATGACCCGCTCAGCTCGTCGATCACCCATCGAGTGTCATCCGTCACTACATTGGGCATCGGGTCGAGCACAGTCCTCAGTCCCAACCAGATTGGCAGATCCTGGGAAACGTGTCGGGTCGTGCCCCGTGCCATGCCCACGTTCCAGGAACCCGGGTCATGCGTGGCACGCCATGTGTGGCACGCCATGTGTGCCTACATCCCTCGGCACAGCATGGCACGAGTCATGCCGACAGTCTGCCCTGCACGGTCTCGAACCAGGCCAGGCCCGGGCTGTCCGGCCCTATTGACACCCCTACGATCAAGTCTGATGAGTCTCAGACTCAAGTCACGCGGCTATCGAACGAAGACAATTATCATCACACCAAGACATGAGCTCCAACATATGCATACAGCACAAGATCATCTCAGGTGATCAATCATCGCATTATTATTCTCACAAAAATATATTTACCTTGAGAATTCTTATGAAATTTGATATATTGGTATTTATGTAATCACGTACTAGATGTGTCAAATGGGCCGCACAGTACCGGCACGGCTTGTTTTTGCGAGGCACGGCCATGCCCGACACTTATGTCGCACGGATACGCCATTAGATGGGCGTGTCCACGTGTCGGACACGTGGAGAGGCGACACGGTACGGACACGCGTCGGATACGTGTCCGATACGCCACGTGGAGTATCGGACAGACGCGTCGGAGACGTATCCGACGCATTGTTACAAAACCGACGTGTCGTTTATCGAACCGACGCGTTTTTACGATTATGACACGGCAGAAATACAATATATATTAACACTTACTCCTACAACTCCATCAAATGAGGAGCACACCGCCGACAGTGAGTGGCCGACAAGCCGATTGCGGGAAATAATTGTCATTGCGTCTAATGGAGAGGGGAGAGAAGTTGGAAGCTGAGGAGCACACCGCCGAGGTGCCGACAGTACCTAAGGCAACCTAATTCTATAATCTGTAGGGGGGGTGGCGTTGGAAGCTATATTTTTTTTATCATGTCGTATACTAGTTTTTTGAAATTTACCGTGTCCCCGTATCCTGCCGTGTCGTATCTCCGTGTCCATGCAACATAGCCCGACACAACACGGTGAGATTCGTGCGCCATGACAAACTATCCCTATCAGAACCCGTTGCGTGAAAACGCAACGGATGGCCGACGGGCAGTGCCACCGGGCCAGGCACAAGGCACGGCACGACACGAACCGTGCCCGGGCTGCCCGGCCCGGTTGACACCTCTATGACGCACACATTCTAAAATTATGTGTACGAGCCTAAGATCTAAGAGTGAAACCTAAGAATGAACATAGCAAATGATGATGAAAAGTTAGAGGTGTCAACCGGGCCGGGCCGGCCCGGCATAGTTCGGCCGGGCTTGGGCCGGCCCGGCACAAGAAAATTCCATGCCCGGGATAGGCACGGCACACCGGCGCGGGTTCATCCCGTGTCGGGCGTCCCTTGAGCCCGACCCCGGAATGACCACTCCCGCAAAAAAGACCGCGGGTCGGGTCTGATTCGACACGACCCGCGGTCCCCCCGAATTCCGAACCGTACGGACAGGTCAGCCCGAGCGGGCCAGGCAAGGCACGGCCTGCCGTGCCTGCGGGCCGTGCCGGGCTCGGCTATTTTAAACTGTGCCGTGCCTGGCCCGGCACGAAGGCACGCTCGTGCTCAAAAAACAGGCCGGCCCGGCCCGGCCCTTTTGACACCTCTATGAAAAGTAAGTTATTTTAGAAAGAATGGCATACCTAAACATGCTTGTGATAAGCATCCCAACGAAAATAACATTCACGGGCAACCAGATCCTGATCAGCATCCACGTCAGCGGTTCGGTTGAAACTGCACCGAGGAGAAAACTCAGGGCGGACACCACGATCACCGAGATGAAATTCTGCAGGAAAAACAGAGAGGGGCACACGGATGCTCAGAGTCGCAAAGATTGGGGAGGGGGGGAGTTCTTCGGGATGTGGAAGCCGCCGCCGCCGCAAAAGATCACCTGGAACAGCATCAACGACACACCAGCATTGAAATTATACGTAGAAAGCACGTATTTGTTGGCCAGGATCATGCTGCACGATGATACGCAATATGCGAGGCAAGATAATACAGCCTGATTGCGTAGCCCACTTGGCCTGTAATTCCAACCCATTTTATATTTCTCCTTTTCCAATTTCCCCTTTTCTGGGTCAACTTCACCATTTTCATGAGGCTTCATCTACCTATTACACAATAGATTGAAGATAAGACTAAACAAACACAAGTAAATGCCACAAAAGTTGCTTCTTTCATAGTCATCAATTACGATAATGTCCTTATAGCAATGAAAGACACACACACACACACACACACACACACATATATACGTACCATAAACACAAACACACACACACACACATATATACGTACCATAAACACAAACACACACACACACACACACATATACGTACCATAAACATAGATACACACGCACACACAAATCCATGTATGACAATATATCATAACCTAAACGTGTACTTACTTTTAACATATATATATATCATATATGTTTATACGTATAGATACATATAGTGTACATGTTTATTCGTATAAACATATACTTAGTTTTTGAAAATAATATTTCAAAATATTGGGATTTAAAGTGTTGAATATACAAAATTATAAATATTTTTTATATGATTTAGTATAATTTTTTCTAATTATTAAAATTATGAGTATTTTTTTATATATTTATTGTTTAAGTGTATGAAAATATAACCTCCATCTCCCTCTCTATACCCCTTCTCTCCCCCTCCCTCTCTATACTCGTTCTCCCTGTCCCTCTCTATACCTCTTCTCTCTCCCTCCCTTTCTATACCCATTATCCCTCTCCCTCCCTCTATACACCCATTATCCATCTCCCTCTATATAACCATTCTCCCTCTCCCTCTCTATACTCGTTCTCTCTCCATCTCTAAACCCATTCTCTCTCCCTTCCTCTCCCTCTCACCACCCCTTCTTCTCCCTCCCTTCCTCTCCCTCTCACCACTCCTTCTCCCTCCCTCCCTTTCTCTCTCTATACCTCTTCTTCTCCCTCCGTCCCTCTCCCTCTCTATACCTCTTATCTCTCTCTCTCTCTCTTCCATTCTGATTGTCTCTCTCTCCCTCTCTCAAATTCTATCTCACTTACTCTTTCTTCCTCCAAGTTCTTTAAACATATCAGAGAACTTGTGATTACGTAAACACATAACATATTAGAAAGTGGCAAACTTTTGCTTACCTCCCAATCTCTAAACATGCTAGAAAGTTACACAAACCAATAATTACATCCATTTCCATACAAAAGCATCTAAAAACTTATGTAACTTATTAAGTTACATAAACCCCACCCACAACAATAATTGTTTCCTAAATCCCTAATTCATTAAAATATAATTGTCACAATTTTCAACAATTGTGTTCTACTGGTTGACATTGTTTCTTCTAATGTCACACTCATAGCTATTATGTATTCCCATGCATGAATAAGTCCTTAAAAAATTACTTCCCCATTAATTTCCAGCCAATTCTTCTTCCATTGCCTCTCAGAGAAACCCTAGGCAGATAATCAAAAACATACTGTTCATACAGAATGAATTCCCCCCTGCAACAGAATCAACCCTAGCCCTATCCATGCATTACAATTCGAGACCATACTTTCAAAAGGAACCTCAAATTGGGTTCGTCGAGTGTATGGTACATCTTCATTAAAATAACTAGAAATTCTGCTGAGCTCGTTAGATTAGCTTCACCTCCCGCCACCAAATTAGGTCCACGAGAGGAAAGAATACACACGAAAAGAACAAAGAAGAAGAGATGAAATTACAGGCGCGCAGGCGACGAGAAGAGCGACGATCACGAAGAACACGCGCGAGGTGAAATAACCGATTGCCCCGAAACAGCGAATACCGGACTGGGCACCCTCGCTTTATAAAAATACAGGCGCGCTCGCCTGAAAATTTTGTGTCCGTGACGGTGAGCGCCCGGGCAGAACCCAATCCACAGAGACGAAAGTACAGACTTTCTTCTAGAAGCAAGGACCGAGGCATCCAACTCGCTTTCATCCCTCCCCCCCCACGCCCCGTCATCCAAATCCAAATCATCGGGAAACACTCACTTCGTCAAACTCGACTACCGAAAGGGTCGTGTTGTGTCCTTGTCTATCAAAATAAAAAACTGGAAAATTATGTAAATGGTCCCAAGACTAATAAAATATTTATTATTTCTTTCACATTTTATAATTTTTTAATAAAAAGATTCCCATGATATTTAAAAATAATAAAAACTCATATTTTAATATTTCAAAAAAAAAAAAAATACCAGATTATAAATAAATTAAAATTTATTATGCTCTAATATATTTATCCTAAACAATTCTTGACTCTCTCCCCTTTTAACAATCTCCATTGAGTTTATGGTTTAGTGACTTTTTTGAAATATTAATAGATAAATTTCAATTTTTTAAATATTTTGGGAGAGCACCCCAAAACACAATTCCCTTATATATATATATATATATATATATATATATATATATATGTATGTATGTATGTATGTATGTATGTATGTGTGTGTGTGTGTGTGTGTGTGTGTAATATTATATGTTTATTACGTTAATAATAGAGTTTATGTAAAATAATATTCATACTATTTTGTGAAAAAAAAAGAATAGTTTATTTTAAAAAAATAAGAGAGTTTTTTGGATTTTAATATAAAACAAGGCCAAAATAAATATATATTTTTTATATTTTGGGGCCCTTTACCCTTTTTAAACTTTTGAAATTATGACCCAAAATAAATAATTTTCATACTATAGGTTTTGGGCGTCTCTACATAATTTTCACAAAATAACTTTATTTTGTAAAAATTCCGAATGCTTTTATTTCATGAAATATGTGGTTTCTTATTTATTTAAAACATCAACTTTATTTTGTAAAAATTCCGAATAATTTCAAATTCCTAACTATATATTTAATGAATTATTAGATTTTATTTGGGCGTCTTTACATAATTAACACACACACACACGCACGCACGCACGCACACACTCACACATAAGCGCGCACACACGCACACATGTTAAATTATGATTAGGATTAATTATGATACATAAGTTATGATACATAAGTTATGATACATAATTAATGATGTTAAATTTATTTAAAACATACTCGATGTCACTTATATATCATAAGTTATGATACAACTGATGTCATAAATCATAAATATATAAATTATGATTAATAAAAACTTATTTATCAGTAATATATGAGTTATGATAAATGGATAATTGTACAAAAACGTCTCTCTCTCTCTCTCTCTCTCTCTAGAATACAAGGGGATTAGTTAGGATATGTTAGAATTGTCGAAAGTCACTTGTTTTTCTTGCCGCCGGCGAGAATACGTTGGATTTGAAGGCCACGGCTGAATGCTTGGTTGAACAGCAGCCTTGTCTGGAACTCGGAGACGAAAGGGAACCAGGCCAGCACAGCCACCGGCGTGAAGATGGCCAGCCCCATCACGTACTCGTACCCTCTAGCCAGAGCCTTGACTGAGCTCCACATTTTAAGGCCCTTCACTATTGGTCTGCATGCTTGGGATATCTGTTCGCGCAGCAGCAGGGGGGGGGGGGCATAAGTAAATTTCTACAAAACTTGACGGTCGCCCATCACGCTCACAAAGGATACAATTAAATATTATTTATTTATTTATTTCTAATTAATAAAAATTAATTCCCCGTTAAAAAATAAATAAAAAAAATAAAAAATAATAATAATGGTAAAGGGGCTGTTTGTGAGAGATGCCACGTACCTGCAACAGAGCCCATCCGGTGGGAAGGAAAGCCAAGAGGCTCTGGAAAATGTCCCCAACGGTGAGATGAAGGGTGCTGAAGAGAATCACAAGGGTCACCACGGAGCCGATGAATAAGAATAGCTTGAGGAGCCTGAACATGAGCTGGAAATCTGCACTGAATTTTCTCCGGCCCATAGACACAATCTGCAGCAGGCACCCAGAAACAGAGAAAAACAAGAGGAGGGTAAAAAAAACAGATCAAAACAAAAAAAACAAAACAGAACGAGAGGCTCCTCGTCAGAAATCTGAATGCCACGGCTAGCTTGCGAACCTTCAGAATGATCATCAGAGCAACGATCACCAGCCAGGATAGACCATAGAGCTGAAACCACGAAAGAAGACGGGCTCCCGCATAAAAATCACCATTTTTTTTTAGAAAAAAAAAAAAAAAAAGTCCCGGAGCACGGGGGAGCGAGAAACGCTTACGGCAATGCTGTGGGTGCGGCCGGCAGGAGTTTGTTTGGCGACCTTGAGGTGGTAGACGATCCCGTACTGGTAGAGGAAGAAGCGGAGGGTGAGAACGATCTCCCAGAAGCGTCCCAAGAAGCCGGTGTGGTGAATGTGCTCTTGTTCTTCCTCCCACCATGATTCCCAGCTCTTGTTGGCGGGAACGCCAATTCCGCCCTGGCTGCTAATCCACTTGGACCAGTCATCCCAGTCATCGACGATCTTCTGCCACTCGAATCCGGACGGGTTGAAGAGGAAAGGAGCAAACAGCCAGGAGGCGACGAGGAACCACATCGAGCACGTGAGAAGAAGGTAGGCGGTCCGGTCAGCTGCCGCCTTTCCGTAGATCTGATAGCAGATCAGCAGGATCATGAGCTCGAGCCCCTTCACGAAGTGGCTCCTGGAGTACATCCGGTAGTTCTCTGCAAACTTCTCGTGCCGCACCACAAACCCGCGGCCGGTGGCTCTGTATTTCGCGCCGCCATGGAGGATCGTGCGCCCAAAATAGTGGACCTTGGTTCCGAGCGAGAAGGTGAAGAAGACCGCCGCCAGCTGAAGCTGCATGATTATTATGTCGCTCAGGGCCGTCCTGAACCCTCTTTCGAGCCCCAGCTCCATCACCATCGGCAAGGCCATCAGCAGGCCGATCTGAACAAGAGATTGCGACGCCATGGCTGCCTTCAGAGGATCATCCCCCCTGCTCCTCGCATACTTCACTATCGACCCTTCCAGCCCGCTCAACGACAGATAGAGCTTTCCGTACAAGTACACGTAGACCACGAGAACAACCATCTGCACCACAAACGCCCCACGTCAATAGCCATATCAAATCAACCCCGCCCAGTCATAGTCCACTATCCCTTAGCCCGGGGCCGTGAGTCTCAGCCCCGAGACCCGGTGGCCCGCCACGCTCCGACGAAGACACTTGCCATCGCATCAAGACGCGGCCTATCACGGAATAGAGGTGTCAAAATGCCCGGCACGGGCCGGCCCAGCGCGTTATTTTAAGGCACGATCGTGCTTCCGTGCTGGGCCGGGCACGGTACCGTAACCGTGCCGTGCCTCGGCCCGGCCTGGTTGACACCTCTATCACGGAACATTAGTAAGAGATAAAACATACCATGGAGCTGACGTAGAATCCAACGGTTGTGAAGTAGCCAGAGAGCATGCGAAAGAAGTCGAAGCGATGGCCGAGCCGGTAGATATCCCTACTCAGGACCTGTTCCCCGTTACCGCACGCAACCTTTGCCTCGAACAGAGATATCTGATTGAGCCCCACGTCTCTTCCTTTCCCGACTTGTATATATTCATGGTGAGTGATATTCCCGCGTCTTAACGTCGAGTTAAAACCTGCACAGAGACGCCCGCCCGCTAAAACACCGCCAAACAAACCTTACCCGATCATCATCTTCATTCGTTACCGGGAAAACAAGCAAGGATTATACCTGCAAAGATATCCTCGCTCAGATGGATACCACGGGAAGCTTTGCTGATGCCACCGCGGGTAATGTGGAATATTCTATCAAATACATCCGGATGCCCATAATGGAACCGAATCCTAAAAAATAAGTATCGACGAGCATCAATTCTACCTCGTAAGTAACACAAAATCATACCCAGTACACAAAACTCCTACTCGGCACAAAATCTATCATAAACTAACCCGTGTCCCAGCAATCTTACTCCCAAAAATCAGAGAGGCCGTGTCTGGCCTGGGTCCGACAAGTCTTGAACTCGAGACCTACGGTTCTTAAACGAACATACTTATCATCACACCAAGACACGACCTCTCTGCCCCTCAAGTAATACATTCGCATATATGTGCGCGCGTGCGCACATATATGCGCACGCGCGCGCGTGGGTATTTTCAAATTTGACATAAGATACTAAAGGATCAATGAGAAGGCATTTAGCGATGCGAGCACGACTAGGAAAAAAAAAACATACTTTAACGGTCTTGCTAGAACTCTTTGACCAATAGTGACAAAGCTCGTTTCTTGATTGGACATAAACCAGGCGAGAGAAGAGACGCTGAAAGAAGAAAGTAGGAGGAAAGGACGAGGGTTAGAACGTGGGGCAGAAAAGGTAGTTTAAAAAGAAGAGAAAGTAACAACCTTCCGGTGAAGATGTGCTCCCGGACGCCCAAAATTGTAGGTGGCCGAACGCCGTGGTCTCCATGAAATTCTTCAAGGAGATTGCGCATCTTGAATGCTTCTTCCAGGTAATTGTCCTAGAAAATAGGGGAGGAGTGAAATTTCAGCCATGATGCGAGCCGTGGGCACAATTTCATGGTGCCGTGCGAGGCTGACGACGGCTAACCTGGTTCATGTCTATCGCTTGGAGAGCTTCTCCGCGGGTGAAGACTATAGCGTGGTTCTGATTCTCGGGCTTTCCTTCTCCGATTTTTGCTGAGCCCGGCAATTTTATGCGGTAGATTTCCTGGGAAGACGATGAAAAAGAAATCAGCCTCTATTGGCTGCTGCAGCATGGCTTGGACGCTAATTGTTAGGCTGGGGATTCAGGAGAATTAAAAAAAAAAAAAAATCACCTGATCGAGATTATCAACAGCTTTGATGAGCACGGAGTAATAGACCTTTAGCACTTTCCCACTCTCCCTTTCTTCCACCTCATCGATGTACGCCACACGGAGCGCGGGATTGCTGCAGAAGCAAGATGATGATTGAGAGAAATAATAAATGAAGACCAGTGTGGGCCACCATTTTTGCCAAATAAAGACCAGTCTGGGCCACCATGCCGTGCCAGCACAACTCTAAAAATGGCCAGGCTAGCCTGGGTCAGGACCAGGCTAGCCGGTTTGGCAGGCCAGGCCAAAGCCGGCCCGCATAGAGCACGGCAGTGTTGTTCCCACTGATTCCCAAAAGTAACAAAATTTACAAAAAATGAAGGCGTACTTGACCATCAAATTGAGAATATCTGTTGCATGGCGATCCCCGCTCCGCTTCTGATTCCCATAGTTCTGACAGGTAGCCACGTACGTAAATTTCATATCGGCCACCGCCTCGAGCTGGGCATAGAGAGATCTCTGGCTCCTCTTGTCTTCCTCCGACGGAATCGTGACGGCCTTGTAGCCTTCTAGAATCTCTGCAATGATTGCACATTGCGCATGCCGCGCACGTGAGGCATTGTGGCAGGGGGGAGAGGCGAGAGTCATGGAGGAAGCACGAAAAAGAAGCTCTCACCGCTTTCAGAAGCCATATCGAGGAAAGCTTGGAGCTTCAGGGCGCGCCTGTAGTACATCATTCCCCTGACTGCGGGAATTTCACTGCCGTGGATGAGAAACAAAGATTTTCGTAAACAAGCCCAAGAGAGGAGAGTCGGTCGCTCACCCGTGCGGCAGAGAGTCTGGCCTCTCAGGGAGGCCCAGTGACGCAGCTGCAGAATGTTTTCTTCATTTTCCCAGGCCTCGCTCTCCTTCTTACAGTTGATCCGCTCCATGAAGTTGTTCCATTCGTCTGGCAATTTCAGTCGACAGAACGTCAGAGAACAGAAGTCGGCACAGCGGTGGATTAGGCACGCACGAAACACACAGTCAGTAGTCTCACCGGGGTAGATCTTCTGCAGGTAGTATATGATGGATACGCCATCTTCATTCTCCATCTCAAGGTCAGATTTAGAATACACTGTTTCTTCGCTGTAGTACGGCGTCATTACGCTGATTCATGGCAGAAAGAAGAATCCCAATCAAACGGACCCATCTAGCCTGCTTCTTGTTAGTCACTTGGTCTCGAGCCACTGAGACCTGGCTAAATTTACTCTCAAAAATAAGCACGACTAGAAGTTTCTCAGGTCGACTTGCGACGACTCTATTCAGCCTCATCTTTTTTCTCTTAGTTCTCATAGGCACAACTTATCTAAGCCTCTTGTAGATTTTGAATAAGAAAACAAAGCCACACTTCGACTATCAGTAAAAATTATAAATCCCATATGAACTCCAACACTAGAAGTATTTAGTTCTCATCGATCTAATTTTATTATTAATTTTGAATACTAAAATAAAATTACATTTTAAATATCAGTAAAATTACTGGGTATCATAAGAATTCTAAAGTTAAAAATATTTAGTTCTCATTGATCTAATTTTCTTGTTAATTTTTAATATAAAAATAAAATTACATTTAAATTATCAGTAAAAATATTAGATCTCATAAGAACTCTAAAATTAAAAATATTTAGTTCTCATTGATCTAAGTCTCTTGTTAATTTTGAATATAAAAACAAAACTACATTTAAATTATCAGTAAAAATACTAAATTTTATAAGAACTCCAAAATTAAAAGTATTTTACACGAAAATAATACTAGAATGATTAATCACTTGACAAATCATCATATTACATACATATGTTGGAGGTCGTGCCTTCATGATCTAAGGGGTTGCAAGTGTTAGGTTCGAGACTCATCAAAGATAGCCTCTCCGATATATGTGTCAAAGGGGACGTGCCCGGCCGGCCCGGCCCGGCCCATTTTTTTCAGGCCCCCCATGCTTTCGTGTCGGGCCAGGCACGGCATGGTTACTGTACCGTGTCGTGCTTGGCCTGCACGGTTTTGTGGAGTTCAGCCCGGAACGAGCCTGCGGCACGATCAGCCGCGGCACGAAAGCAATTTTCTAAACCCTAAATTAAAAAAAAAATAGGATTCGGGTGCACCCGAAACCCTAATTTTAGAAAAAAAATTAGGGTTTCGGCACCACCGTAACCCTAATTTTAAAAAAAAAATTGGTTTCGGCACGGTACCTCACCTACGAGCCACGGTACCGTGCCGGGCCAGCCAAGGCACGGCCGAATCATGCCGTGCCTCATCCCGGCCCGGCTCAGCCTTGTTGACACCTCTACTCTCCGATTCTCAGAGGTAAGGCTGTCGAGATGCTATCCCTCCCAGATCCCGTGCTAAGTGGAAGCCTCGTGTATTAGGCCCAGCCACGGCCTCCATCCCAATTCCTAATAAAAATTAAGAACAAGGAAAGCCTAACTAAGACGGAGGCGAGCTTGACGTTTTGTGGTAGATCAGACAAGAAAAAAACCCAGTGCCCGCTTAATTTAACAGAGAGAGTACCTGAAGGAGAGCATCTTACGGACTCGGGGAGCACGCGGCATGTCCATGAACAACGAATTTGTGAAAAATGAAATCCTTCTGCGAGCCTCGAGGTTTGTTGGAACATTGATAGCGGATTCTTTCACAGTCAAGAGAAGATGAAGGCGCCTTATCTAGAACCCCGCCACGTGCTTAATGAACAAGTGGATGCACGAGAGAAAACAACTACTGTCTTGAAGGAAAACAAACCTGCTCTTCCCAGTGCGCGGTGACGATGGGTGGGAATGCTACGGCAGGCTTTGAGTCGGTACCGGCAAAAAGCTGCCGCCCAGAATCCCTTCCGCTGTGCCCGAGATCTATCAATTCTCTGCAGATTATTCCACGAGGAAGAGAAAAAAAAACATAAAATTGGCCAAGAAGAAAACGAGATTGCACCATTGGTTATTACAAGGAAGGAACGTGGGCAACCAACCGGTTCTCATTCACCATCATGTCGCGAGTCACGAGTTCCAACATGTCCTGCAGCAGCAACACCACTGCATCCCTCTTAGTCGGATCACCATCTTTCTGCCAGAATGTTTCAAGTCCAACATTAACATCCATAATACACATGCCGTATCTAGGGGTGTCAACCAGGCCGAGAAACCCAGGCACGGCACGGCACGGCACGGCCGGAAACCGGTTGCGTTTTCGCACAGCGGGTTCCGACGGGGAAAGTCGGGCATGGCCGTGCACTCGGCGGTGCCATCGAGCTGTGCCGGGTGGTTCAGGTCATCCGGCGTTGTGCCTGGCACGACACGACCCATTTGACACCTCTAGTCACATCCGGCACACAAATTATCCCGCTTATCATGGAGTACGCGAGAGGCTGATGTTTTGACAATTTTACCCCTCGAAATCAGAAAAACTACCTCTGATAAGGCACCACCTCTATGGATTATAGCATAGAACATAGATGGGTCAAACGGGCTGGGCCGGCCCGAATTTTTTGAGCACGAGCGTGCCGCCGTGTTGTGCCTGGCCCGGCACTGCGGGCCATGCCGTGCCTTGCCCGCTCGGGCTTGCCTGTCCGAGTGGTTCGGGATACGGCGGACCGCGGGTCGGGTCGAATCAGACCCCGACCCACGGTCTTTTTTGCGGGAGGGGTCATCGTGGGGTCGGGCTCACGGGACACCCGGCATGGGACAAACCCGTGCCGGTGTGCCGTGCCGCGGGCCGAACCGTGCCGGGCCGGCCCGGTTGACACCTCTAATAGGACAACACTAACAGTTGTCGACTTCTCGTACTCACCAAGATCCCCACGAGCTCCACAAACTTTTTGCAGAGAGCAGGCAATGAGCCCATTCTGAAATTTGCAAGGAACGTGTTCTTCACGATGTTGTTCTCGATTTCTTTGATGATGATGCCGATTATCCTGTTACATGACAGAAGTGGAAATAATGTCTCACGTGCAGCAAAGCACAACTTCTCCGAGAGAAAAGGGAGAAACAGCTGGGGGGGACAACCTTTTTTCCGTTTCCCCTACCACCAGGATATTCAAGACGTGTTTGAACGATTCGTAGCATTCGATCACGGCGCATTTCATGTACTCATCAGCACAGATTCGCCTCCACAGATCAGAGTCGCGGGAGCGGAATTGAGCTGCCATGTCCAGAGCAATTGGGATCTGCAGAGCACGCAACAAAATTAGATTTCCCATTTTTTCATTTTTCATCACCATGCATCTTTATGGAAAGAATGTTCTGACCTTGCTGGCGAGCAAAAATGGTGGCCACTGAATTATTTTCAGGCTAGGATCTGATGTATAAGGAACTAATAACAGGTCCATCTCCCTGCATTAAAGGAAGCATCAATTCAGTCCATCTCAACAGAAAAATAAGAAGAAAAAAAAAAAAAAAAAACAGTTTATCAGGCCTTGCCTGTCACTAATGAGATCTTCTTCACGGAAACTACAGATGACTTCATTCCAGAGCTGAGCAAATTTTGCAGCTTCGCTTCTCTTGCTGGCTGTAACCTGCAGAAGCATGATTTAAGCAAGACACAGTGAATAATATAAAACATGCAGCTAGCTATGGAAGATACCTCAGCAAATCTCTTTGATAAAGAAAATCCCTTTTTACGCGCCTTGTCAGAAGGAACCAAATACATGTTGAAGGCACCCGGCAATGACTGGAACCGCGACCGAAGCATGCCCAGCGTGCGGATCTATAAGAAGGATGAATTGCAACAAGTAGGTCAGACTACTTGTCAATGCTGTCCAACTATATACTTATTTACACTATATATATATATATATATATATATATATATATATATACTATAAATATAGACACTATATATGCATGGGATCTGAGAGATTATATAATTAATTAATATATTCGCTAAAATATAATCACATGTATAAATATATAAATAACATATAAAAGATAAATTAGTTTAGCTTGGATTTTCAAGTCCTTTAAATAATTCACCACATGACTACTATCATCTTCAATGAATTTTAAAAGTTAATGCCTGCTTGAACTTTTTTCTAGGAGTATCAAATGGGCCGTGCAACATGGAAGTCGTCAAGTGATGGTCTGCCCGGCCCAACACAACATGACCGGACCGGTTCTGGGTAGACTCGTGCCGGTTTTGTGGGCAGCGCTGCCACCGCCGCCGCCACAAAAAACCAGCTCCCCAATTTTCTATGACCCGTGCGTGACTCATTCACAATCCAGGGTCACGGTCACCATGCTGGTGTACGTGCCAACGGGCCAAGCACGTGAGCCATGCCTCAGGCCGGCAGGACCCAGGTCCAGGCACGACTCAGTCAGATCATACCTCGTGCCGTGCCTGGGCTGCCCGACCCACTTCACACATCAGCATATAAAGATTTATGGACCCCATGCCCATGACACAGAGCTCTCGCTTAGGACTTAAGCACAGGGTCTAAATGAAATTAACATCTTAACGATGTTACCTTCGAGGATCTGAGAGACCATGTTCAATGAGCCTCAGACCAGATAACAACCACCCTTGGATGAATGCATTTGTCATCGCACAAAGGTATGACCAATATATATATATATAGAGAGAGAGAGAGAGAGAGAGGCCCATGAAGATTTAAAATAAAGATTTGACAAAGTTACCTCTCCCAGGCGATCAAATGCTCCAACAAAGCCACCATATATAGTTGAGAAAACAGAATACCAAATTTGAGTATCCATGAAATAGACCTGCATTAATTGAAGAGTGCTATGGCTCATCACAGATGACCAAATTCATTGAATTTAAGCAGCATGAACAGTACGATGTGCACTGACCAAGATTACGGGCGCCCAGAGCGAAAGAATCGCCCCGTAGTTGTGTTTGGCTGCATGAATCAGACAGTTAGCAAAACTATTCAAATCTGCAGCAAGAACAAAACAGCAAGAAGATGATCGGCACCATTTGGGAAAAACTCGTGCCACGTGTAGTCTATGTGCCGAATATTCATTATATCCTTTGTTGGTTTCACCAGCGGCTTAATCTGGAGGTAAAGATAAAATGAAGAACAGGCTAAGCATGTCAGCACATCTCCCCCCCCCCCCCCCCCCCTCCCCTCCATTCATTATCTATTTACAGAGGTGTCAACCCGTGGCATGGCACACCGGCACGGGTTTGTCCCGTGAGCCCGACCCCACGATGCCCCTCCCGCAAAAAAAGACCACGGGTCGGGTCTGATACGACCCGACCCGCGGTCCCCCGTATCCCGAACCGCTCGGATAGGCAAGCCCAAGCGGGCCAGGCAAGGCACGGCACGGCGGCACGCTCGTGCCCAAAAAATTCAGGCCGGCCCGGCCCGTTTGACACCTCTATCTATTTATCGACAAGGAAAAACATCAGACCTGCACAAAGTAGCTGAAAGCGAACTTTGAAGACAAGAGCAGCAGCCAAAAGAAAGTATACCTGAATAATAAATACATTTTAAAAAAAAAAAGTATTTAATGAGAGAAACTCGAGGCAGAAATTAGTTGCATGCCATTCTTGTTGAACTCACTTTATTAATGCAAACTGACTCTCGTGCATTCCCCTTCCGACGTAAATTCTTGGCTGCATAAAATCGAACAGAAGATGACAACCCAAGAGATGAAATAATATTTAATTAGACGTCGACGCGGTGGGAAAACAAAAGAAAGTGAAAGACTCATTCTTTATGAGATTCAAGCAGTCTTTTAAAAATATTTTGTCGAAAAAAAAAAACACTGGCCATGTTAAGTGCCTTCTTCCAATGATAACAGGTCTCACGTCCGACAATCATCGGACGCAGTATCTCTGATTTTTAGGGATAAAGCTGTCATATTGCTGACATCTACTTGACCCTGCACTAAGTGGTGACCATGGCATGCGCCTTACTGAAGAGGTGCGCCTTATATACTATAGTTTTTTTTTTTTAATATATATTTATTCTCAAAATTTGTAATTATATATTGAAATTTATATAATTTCATTCATTTTTTTATCAAGATTTATTTAAATATTAGAAACATTTATTTTTTTAATAAATAGAATTATGTTTAATAAAAATTTATGTGCATCCAAAGTCACATTTTACTTCACAAAAGCTTACGCCTTACGCCTCAAGGCTCCAAGAGACCTTTGACAAGTCAGAGAGACTACATCTGATCCGGAAAGGTCTCAAACCGAAGACCTACCACCCCTAAGCAAAGACACATATAATCACACTAAGTCACAAGATCTTCTAAACTAAAAGACTTCAATAAATTAAGTTGATTATGTTAGATGGTTTCAATTTTATCTTATTTTAAAGCAATGCCAAATTAAAACTGCGGCCTAAAACTCAGCTAATTTAATTTAGAAATATTCTAAAATAATCATAAATTAGGTATAATGTCTGAGACATGCAGTCCGAGAGAGATTAATATCTCGACAATCTTATTCATTAAAATCAGAAAGAGTGCGTCTGACGAGTCTAGAACTTGAGAGTGAGACCTACCCTACCACCACCCTCGGATGAAGACACTTGTCATGACGCGATTGCACAATTTCCCCGGCATGAAACTATGAAACAAAGAAACGGTCCTACCTGGGACCACCACAAGAGGAATCTGATAATGAGCCAGTCGGAGTTTTCGATCCATCTTCGAAGCATGGGAAAGATGAAGAAAGCAGCCGCCAGCACATTCGGCAGCATGTATATAGCGACAACCACAATGTAGAGAGGAGGAATATCATCTATTTCATGGAGGAAGGAGAACATGTCCGTGATCCTGCGGGGGACGAGCTTGAAGGAGTGGAGATAACACAGAGGAAGAAGTATCGCCCATGCAAGACTGACGATGATCTTGAGAATGTTTCTCAGCACGTCAGTAAATTTCCACCTGTGATATCCCGGGAAGTTCATAACAAGGTCCAGCATGCCTGCAAAGCAAAACACCAGAGGAAACACATCACAGGGGAGAGTTATGACAAGAGGGCTGTTTTATTTTCTCGAGAATGTCGGGCTTGCTGCAAGGCGCGATTAGAGGTGTCAACCGGGCCGGCCCGGCAAGGGTTCGACCCGTGTCAGGTGTCCCCCGAGCCCGACCCCGCGATCGCCCCTCCCGCAAAAAAGACCATGAGTCGGGTCTGATCAGACCCGACCCACGGTCCCACGAGGCCCGAACCGTACGGCCAGGCCAGGCCAGGCTTTTTTAAACCGTGCCGGGCCAGGCAAGAAGGCACGCTCGTGCTCGAAAAAAATGGGCCGGGCCGGCCCGGCGGGTTTGACACCTCTAGACGCGATCATAAGAAAGTGAGACATACTCTGGAGAAAGCGAAGAGAAGCAGCAGTTATGAAGATGCTGGACAGCTGGTACAGAACATCCTTCCTGATTATACTTCGGAATGAGACCCCGCTCCAAGCAAATATCACCATCGCCTGAAATTAGAACTACCAGTTGAAAAGGTCTGCCAGATTAAGTTCAGAGCAACAATGGCAGAAAGTAGAAGAGTTTGGTGACCTGGAGTGCCAAGATATAGAATGTCCACAGCCGGTCAAAGCTGCGAAATATATTCCAAAAAGTTCGAGTCTCAACAAAATATGATTTTCCAGTGCTTCCAGACTTTTGTGAAGAAGCCTTCCTTCCCTATCAGAGGAAACATATTAGAGGAAAAGTGGCAAACAAAATGTAAGGCTTAGCAAGTGCTTTAAAATTTAGATATGACACACCTGACCCATGGAGCTTGTGGATGTGAAGAATGTTCCGTCATCACGCATGGGCCAGCCGAGGGAGAAGCAGTCAGAAGACCTGGATGGGATGTGAAAACCCTAGTTCATAAAACTTCGACCACTCTTCACTAGAGCAAAAATGTGACACTCCCTCTAACTAAACCCTAATTTGCATGTATAAAATGAATAATAACTATGATTTTGATAAAAAATTAAATTTAAAGCAAAATATATAAGTGAATAAATTGAGATTTTCTCAAGATTTATTCGAAAAAAAAACAAAAACAAAATAAATTGAGATTTTCTCATGTGATACAAGATTTAAGTGATAGAAGCCTACCCAGAGGATTGAACCCTAATAGAGAAGACATCTCGAATCTTTTTCTTGATCAAGTTGTAATTATCTCAATATATTTTATCCGGTCATAAATATTAAATATAAAGTTAGAGATGTCTAACCGGCCCGGCACGAAAATTTCCCATGTCCGGGCTCGTGCTGTGCCGAGTCCAACCGGGCCTCGTGCCGTGCTTTGCCCGTCAGCACGGTACCGTGCTGAATTTTTTTTTAAAAAAAAATTAGGGTTACTTGGCGTCGAAACCCTAATTTTTTTAAAAATTAGGATTTCGGTCGCACCCAATTCCTAATTTTTTTTAGAATTAGGGTTTCGTGCGCGCCCAATCCCTAATTTTTTTTAGAATTAGGGTTTCGTGCGTGCCAAATCCCTGATTTTTTTTAGAATTAGGGTTTCGGTTGCGCTAAAATCTTAATTTTTTTTTAAATTAGGGTTTCGGGTGTGCCGAAACCCTAATTTTTTATAACGCGGGCCCGTGCCGGGCTGAACCCCCAAAAAACCGTGCTGGGACAGGCACGGCATGGTTACTGTTCCGTGCCGTGCCTGGCCCGGCACGTTAGCCCAGTTGGCCCGTTTGACCCCTCTATATAAAGTATAATATTTTATAATATAACCATTATTCAATTTCAAAAAATAATTCTGTCAAGTGGGTAATTGAACCAAAGAAGTTAGCATGTGATGGAGATAGGGATGCAGTTTGGGCGGGGTTGAAAATCAACCCGAACCCAACTCGAATCCAAGATATGTCAACCCGAATTATGACCCAAGCTGAGTTGATAATTCTGAACTGACCATGAAGAATATAAAAACAATAATTTATTTTTAAATAATTATAATTTATTTTTATACTAACATCATATATCATATCCAATATAATAATTATAAGATAATTAATTTTTTTTATAATTTTGAATTTACCATGAAGAATTTAAAAATAATAATTTATACCAACAACATATATCATATCAAATATAAAAATTAAAGTATAATTAATTTTTTTTAAGAATTTCTTTAATCTCATCAACCATTAAGAGAAATCCAAACTTAGTTCGAATGTAGGACAATAAATTTGCTAGAATTTGATTTTTTTTTATTTTTCCAACTTCAAATAACCCACATGGGTTAAATACAAAGCATCATGCAGTTCTCCCTTAAAAATAAAAATAATATTAATTTGGGCGTCATCATTCGAAATGAATTCGTCATCATGAATGCTATTACATAACATGGCATGCTCTAATACTCAATTAATTTTTAAATATATCAAAAATAATAATTTTCCTAAGGGAATTATGAATACATAATATGTGGCATAGTATAAATATAAAAAAAATATCAACAAATTGAGAGTATTGATGTGTCTCTATTGTGTGTGTGTGTGTGTGTGTGTGTGTGTGTGTGTGTGTGTTAGTCCTCCATCTATGCATATATATTAGTATCCTTGTGTGCTAAAAGCACTAAACTATCTAATCTCTAATATAAAAATAAAAAAAAATAATATCAACAAATTGAGGGTGTCAATATGTGTGCCTATGTGTGTGTGTGTGCGTGCGTGCGTGTGTATATTAGTCCTCCATCTTGTGTGTGTGTGTGTGTGTGTGCATTTATATATTAGTCCTCCATCTGTTTGTGTGTATGTGTGTGTGCATATATATATATATGTATATATATATTATTCCTCCATCTATGCATATATATTAGTATCCTTGTGTGCAAAAAGCACTAAGCTATCTAATCTCTAATATAAAAATAAAAAAAAATAATATCAACAAATTGAGGGTGTCAATATGTGTGCCTATGTGTGTGTGTGTGTGCGTGCGTGTGTGTATTAGTCCTCCATCTTATGTGTGTGTGTGTGTGTGCATTTATATATTAGTCCTCCATTTGTTTGTGTGTATGTGTGTGTGCATATATATATATATATATATATATTCCTCCATCTATGCATATATATTAGTATCATTGTGTGCTAAAAGCACTATACTATCTAATCTCTAATGTAAAAAAAATATTTAAAAAATAATATCAACAAGTTGAGGGTGTTGATATGTGTTAATTTGTATGTGTGTGTGTATGTGTGTGCATATATATTAGTCCTCCATCTATTTGTGTGTGTGTGTGCATATATATATATATTAGTCCTCCATTTGTTTGTGTGTGTGTGTGTGTGTGCATATATATATATATTAGTCCTCCATTTGTTTGTGTGTGTGTGTGTGTGTGTGTGTGCAAATATATATTGGTCCTCTATGTATTTGTGTGTGTGTGCGTGTGTGTACGTGTGTGTGCTATATTTCATTGTTGGTCATAAATTCGGATAAAAGAAAAGGATGACAACAGATAGACCACCAGCATATGAGCTAGCAGCTATTGAGGCTAATCTATAATAAATTTATCACAAATTATTTATAGATCCTAAATTACTGATACGTATTGAAGTTATGAAGTTCAACTAAATTCAAGTAATTGAGATGAGACATGAATGATGATGATGATGAATATCGACAAATAAAGATGGATGCTAACCAAAAGTATTCATTCAGATCATCATAATTGCACCACTTTGAGTTGGGGGCTTTTCCATTTTGGCTCTTGCTTGATTCCTAAAAAAGAAAAGATTCAAAATAATAAGAATGGAAATGTACCTTTTGATGGGAATCAAGCATGCGTATTTTACCACCTACCTTTTCAATGACACGATATATCGGCGTTATAACTTTCCGGAGGAATGCCTCGTCATCCCCTCCATAAGAAGGTTTGATATTTTCACCAGTGACAATGCTGACATTTCCAGCAAGAAGGCCATGGAGCTCATAAGCCATCTGAAAACATGCAAGATTTTGTTATGAAACCCTAGCATGAGGAGTGAGCAAGCAGGTAGGTCAAGCACTGGCCACCAATAGACAAGCCAGGAGCAGGGGAGAACCTATCAGTACTTACATTATGAAAAATATAGCAGAGGCATTCAGGCATGAATCGGACATTTGCAGCTTCACCCCATATGAGAAGATAAAGACCCATGTACAGTATCTTCCTCTGCTGTGTTTCCTGCTGACCGTGTGGAAGCCTGAAGCCAACGAATGCAAAAATTTTACAACAAGAGTCACTGAATAACTGCATTAAGCAAGAAATCGAGAACAGTAGCAATTCACCTTAGGCTATGTTTTCGTCCTAAAAATTTGCACCATGTCTTATAATTCTTAAAGAGCTTGTTCATAACTGCATCAACAGCGCGTTCATCAAGCTGCATCGGAGTTAAGCGTTACAGATGGTAGGCAAGTTCAGATGGTTGGAGCTCAATTATACTGTAAAGAGAACTATGAGAAACGTACCTTGTTAAGAGGTTCAGGCTTGGGATTGAGCTTGATATGATTGTTGGCAAGTAATAAAATCAAATGCTCTCTCTGGTTCCTAACATTATCTCTCTGAAGAAAGGAAATGGAGAGAAGAGAACATATTAGCTAGCAAGAGAGAAACAGGCAATCGTTCTTTGCGTATTGTCAACAGCATACCTGGAAGCCAAACATGGCTCTTAGCCAATCAAGAAGATCTAGATCTCCAGATTTCTGCCTCTGCTGCTCCAGTGCCATAGGCCAGTTCAACCCGCGAGTGTTCCACAGTGCAGCACCAGCAGCCTTGACCTTGTATCAGGAAGCAAGTTTCTGATCAATGACTGCCATCATATATCCAAGAGCAGCCGGAGAAGAAGAAAGCAGGAGGAATTAGGTTACCTCTTCAAGCTGCATGACTGACTGTGAGGCCCCAGCAGAATCAACAGGAAGAATGTTGTAGGGAGCATAAATTTCCTTCTTCTCTTGTATGTCTTTGGCAGCAGCGATGATCTAATTGCAGCAGCGCCATGATTTCATACAAAACTCTAGTTGAGTAGGATTTGCAAAACGAACAGACTATTAGCCAGACTAACCTCGGGAGCAACTTCTTCAACTTTTTCGGATTTGTTAACAGCACACAGCACCTCGAAGAGCACTCCGGCAGTCTGATACGCTTTGCCGAGCTGAGCTCTGCTAAGAAAAATGAGAATTCAAACAAGTCCTTTCAGCTATGATTGAGAAATTCAAAACCACAGCGCGAAACACCATGCGTGACCAGTGCGCTTTACCTATCTGCTTGTTCTCCTTGCTCGAGCGCTCGAACATAGCGTTCGTAGTACTGCTGATAAAAACTTTCAATTTCTCGAGCATCTGTTTTTCTGATCCGAGATGCGAGGCTCGACGCATTGTCCTGATTCAGAAACAAATTTCATCCAAGTTACCGCCTCGAAATCAAGGATGATGTGTAAATTTCGATCAGCTTAAGCATGACAATCATACGAGGATCGTGTTCAGAAATGGCACATTGAAAACAACTTATCACAAAATAGGAACCTAGGTTAGAAATCAAATTGGATAAACTGAAACAGTAAGGCAATCTGAAGATTTCGACTGCTGTGGAAGTAGAATTGCAGCTCTGAGCGAAGCGATGGTGCCAGCGTTGCACTGGCCCGGCAATCGCCCACCAGCATGGAGACATTGAAGGTCGCCGATCAGAGTTTTTCTTATAATTATAAATTAAACAATTTAAAATGTTTACTACTAGTACTAGGCTACATATATGTCATAATAAAATAAATATTTTCTCAGATTTGAGAAAATTTTAAATTCACGGAATTTAAACTTTTCGGATCCTCTTCGTGACATCGTCTTCGTCCTCAATTTCCCGCTACATTGCAACTTGTGGAGGGAAGGCTCGCCGATGTCTTCCTTCAAGTCGAATCTGGATTTTATTTACAGAATTCATCGCCGACTTCCAATTTTCCATCTACGAACATTAGACTCGATCTAAGAAATTGACACAGAAGGATGACGAAAACACATACCCTCTCTAATCTCTGCAGCAGCGTCGTCTTGAACTGCCTCACGCCTCGTCCGCCTGAGCTCGGATCTAGCCTGTGCGATTTTTCAAACGCATAGAACCGACCTGCAGCACACATGAATCACGTCAAGAACATTCATGAGCAAAAACCAGTAATTAAGGATTTAGCATTGAGAAGCTAGGAGAAGCATCAATGGAAACAATAATAAGAAGAAACGCTGGATCGTACAGAGATAGGCTACGCGAGGGCGCTCGTGTTCGATCTCATTGGCGATGTGAAGAATGGGAGCAATGGAGCTGAGAGACGACGGAACGACCTCGTTATCGAACACCTCCGTGGAGAAGGTGGTGGTTGCTGCGCTGCGAGATGGTCGCCGTAGCAGTGCTTGAGGGCCGGCCGACGGTGCTTCCACGTTCGACATCGTGAAAATCCACAAAGGACGATCAATCTCCAGCAACCGGACAGCAACCTTTACACCTGATCAGGCTCGTTTTGAAATTCGAATCACATGTCCGAGACCATGAATCCTTACTAATATTAGGAGTTCGTGATGAGGATTACTAATTATCTGTTTGCTCTTTTCTCTCATCCATAAGTAAGCTCAGAAAACCGCGGGAACCTAACGATCTCATCTGCTCTTGCATAGATGATCCTTGCCAAGTTTAGCAGTTCGTCTCTCAATCTCATCCACAAAAACCAGAAAGCCCCTGCATCCATGCAGAGTACGTAGAATTATCCGTTTTATCTTTTCTCGCTCCCGCCTGTCACACACAAGACACACACAAAACAATCTTAATATTTTAATAAAATATTATTCAAAATTAAAATCATTAAACTTACTAAATTACTATTTTTGCTATTATATCATAAAGTTTTTTAATCATAAAATTTAAATATTATTAAAAAAATGAGTCATCAACTTAAATTATACATACATACATATATATATATCATTAGTAATTTTTTATATATTTCAATATATCATATGATTTAAAAAAAATACACCATGGCGAGCTATAATATCAAAAAATAATCAAAATAAAAAATTAAACAATAACTTGCAAAATAAAATCATAATTAAGTGATAAATTTTTTAACATTTATATTCAAATTAAGCCATATGTGGTCATGAATTATATCATGATCATATAGATACACACACCCACACACACACACACACACACACACACACACACACACATATATATATATATATATATATATATATATTGAAATTGCAAATCATTATTACTTGAAATTAAACATCTCGAATGGGTCGATCTAGATTTCATATTTAAGTGGGCTTGTGGTTGGGCCAAGGGTCTGTGATAGGGCAAAGGGTCAAAAATGTGAGCAAGTGAGAATAATAACATTGCACGACCTAAATTGTTAACCTAACCTAGTCAAATTTGGCTAGAGTCTCGGCTCGAGCTCGAATCATACCCGAGTCATGCCCATGTTAGTGCCAACCAGGACCCAAGTATGGCATAAGAGAATCATGCACCACCTCCCAGAGGAAAACGCCATGAATGTAGTTGGGTTTGACTATGACCCGACCCAATCATTGTGTGTTTTTTTAAAAGATAGCTAATATCCCGAGCCCTAGCTAGCCTGGACTGAACCTAAGTTGCCACGAGATAGCCATGAGCCATCTCAGATCAATCATTAATCAATTAATCATTAGCCACATGACCCATTTTATACCTCTAATTACATAGTGCCTTGTAACCCATCGAGTCCTCTGCTCATCCAATAAATGAAAGCACGTCTGGCTATAGTTACTATTTTAATAAAGTTGCTTTTTGGCTTTCCATTTTGTTTATTATGAATATATAAGCATTTTTTTTATTGGATCTTTTTTAAGAGAATATCATTTTTAATATTTGATGCTACTATGCTCGTTCTCTCTCTTTGGGATCTTATTTTTTTTCTCTTGATTTCTCTTTATATTTACCTCTTTTGTTATGTGATCCTTGTTGTATAAAGGAACATTGATCTAAATACAACAATTAGTATCGAAGCCTCATATAAATCTGAGATTTAAGTTTATTTTGAAATGATTATTCAAAATTTTTTCCAAATTAAATGTTTTTCAAGTTATTGTTATAACCTCGAGGTGTAAAACAAGCTGAGTTGGTCGGCCCACTTTTTCGGGCCCAATCGGGCTGGCGTACCATGCCAGGAACGACATGGTTCCTTGGATGGTAGGCTCGGCACGGGCCCACGGCCCAAAATACGCATGGGTCTGGGCAGATTCTGTCTGGTTCTGGTTGGTTAGTTTGGGTCGGGTTAATTGAATTTATTAAAAATTAGGGTTTCGGCAAAAATGCTGCTACGGCACCATCGCCCATCGAGCATCACTCGATGCGTGGTCGCCTATGACGTACCCAAGTGCCTAACCTCTGTGCCGTACCTAGCACTACGCACAGGCCAAAAACCCTCGGCACGGCATGGCATGACACATGCCAAGGGTATACCCGGCATGAGCCAGGGCACGCTACTGTAGCGTGCCATGCTGGGCTGGACTTCGGGCTGAGTCCGGGCTGCCCGACCCATTTGATACCTATATTCTCACCTAAACAGATATTCACATATCTATTAGATCTAGTATAGATCTACTTAGATTTAAAGGTTTTGTATTAAATAAATATCGATTTCTACAAGATTTCTAAATTTTCTGCTCAAATTTCTTAAATATTTTTGAACAGAATGACAACCAAATATCTGAGTTCATCAAGCTCAAAATCTATCCCTATACTCATGTTTGGTGGAGATAACTTCGATTACTAGTTTGTTAAAAGAAAAATATTATTTGTATCGCATGATATATGGGAGCTTGTAGATTATGGTTACACATCAAAAAAAAAAATCTCTTCTCTAAAAGAAAAAGAGATTTTAAAGGAAATAGAATTAAGGAAATATAATGCAAAGGCATTATTGTTCATCCAATAGGGTGTCAGTAATGTTATTTTCTCCCTATTGTTGGGCTATACTCAAGCTAAAGAGAGTTAGGATCTTCTTAAAGAAGAATTTTAGGGAGATAAAAAATTCGAGAAGCTCGTCTTCATTCCTTAAGAAAAGATTTTAAAAATCTAAGGATGAATAACTCAGATTCTCTCATTGAGTTCTCCACTCAGTTTCTGGATTTGGCTGATCAGTAAAAAATACATGGTGAAACCATTACGAAAACTCAATTAGTTAAAAAATTACTCATATGCATACCTGACAAATTCAACCCTTTTGTGATAGTAATAGAGGAAACGAAAGACTTATCAAACTTGATTACTCAACAAGTCCTTAGCACTCTAAAATCTTATTGGAGTTGATTATTCAAGAGAGCAGAATCAACTAACGAATCAGCCATGCAATCAAGATGGGAGACACAAAGTGTGAAGAGAGATAATCAAGCAACATAAGGACAAAATAAAAAGAAGCTATCCAGTATGTTCTAAAAAATAAGTCTAGAAATAAGAATGAAAATCATGCATCTTCTGTGTCCTCAAATACTCCTTTAAGGCATTCACATATCTCTTGCAATATATGCAAGAGAACCAACCACACTGATAAGTGTTGATTATAAAACCAGAACCAATGCCTAAATTGTAAAAAGGTTGGGCACCTTTCTAAAGATTGTTGGTTGAAGCATATCCAATGTGCTAGTTGTGTAGATAAAGCACCCTCTGCTGAACACTTATTTTATGTGTCTGAAACCAAAAAAAATGTCCTCTCCAAATGTATGGTTTCTGGATAGTTGTTGTTCAAACCATATGTCTGAAAATCATAATATATTTGTGAATTTATAACTATTAGTAAATTCCCAAGTTAAACTAGGAAATGGTGACTTGTCCAAGCAAAAGCAAAGGGTAAAGTCACTGTCTCTACCCCCAGGGAGATAAAGTCATAAGTGATGTTTTGCTAGTTCCAACATTGGACTAGAATCTCTTAAGAGTGAGACAGTTAATGGAGAGTGGATTTAATTTGGTATTCAAAAATAATTCATGTCATATATTTAATTAAGAGTTAGAAAACTTTCTATGAACAGTAAAAATATCCAGTGGAAGGAGTTTTCCACTGACCATTGATTAGAAACTAAACATAGCACTAACCATCAATACTAAACAAGAGGTAACTCTATGACACAGAAGGTTTGGCAACCTAAATTACACAAGTTTGAAAATACTTTTACAAAACCAACTTGTGAGAGGGGTGCCTTCTAATCTAAGCATTCACTCTTTAGTTTGTGAGGAATGTGTCATGGATAAGCAATCCAAATAGAACTTTCCCAAAAGCACTACCTGGAGAGCATCCCAACCTCTTGAGTTAGTTTGTGCAGATGTTTGTGGACCTATGTCAGTTCAATCCTTAGCAAACAACAAATATTTTTTATTATCTGTTTATGATTGTACTCGGATGATAAGAGTATTCTTCTTAAAAAACACAAGGCTAAAGTCTTTGACTATTTCAAGAAATTTTTATCCCTAACAGAGAGGCATCATGGTCTAAGTATGAAAATACTTAGAATAGATAGAGGTGGTGAGTTTCTCTCACAAATATTCAATAATTTATATAAATAGAAAGGAATTCAGAGACACCTAACTATCTCCAACTCACCACAATAGAATAGTATTGTGGAGAGGAGAAATAGGAGTGTGGTGGAAATGGCCAAAATACTATTAAGTGAGAAATAAATGCCTAAATACTATTGGGCAGAAATTATAAATATAACAGTCTATCTGCTCAATAGATATCCAACTAGGACATTATAGAATCTCACTCCATCACATGCTTGGAGTGGGAGAAAACTGAATATAAAATATTTAAAAGAATTTGAGAGTTTTTGTTACTCTCACATACTGAAACCTGCTAGATCAAAGTTAGACTCTTAGAATCAAAATAAATTCTAGTTAGATACATTCTACAATCCAAGAGTTATAAAATGTATTCACCAGAAACAAAAATATTTCTGGTGAGCAAAGATGTAATCATTTATATAAGTGCTAAATGGAAAGATAATATGTAAAATTCTGATGTGCAACATATTGGCATAAATACTTGAATTTAGAATTTTCAGCAGATAATAACACAAAAAGTAAGCCAAGGTATGTTTTGAGTTCTCATTCTGAGTCTAACTTAGGCATAGAAGAACATGATAAGATTATTGCAACTGTCAAGTATAAGTCTTTCGATGAAATATACCAACGATACAACTACTCCTCAGTTGAGCCCCTCAACTATGAAAAAGCAGTAATGCATCAAGTATGAGTGGATACTATGAAGACAGAAATACCTGTCATAGAAAAAAACCATACTTGGACATTAGTAGACTTATCCCAAAATAAACACAGAGTTATAGTTAAGTGGCTATTTAAGATTAAAAATCAACCAAACATCAATCAACCCTTATATAAGGTTATATTAGTATTAATCCCAAAAGGCTAGCACATATTATTTCGAAACCTTTGCTCATGTAGCAAGGTTAGAAACTGTGAGATTCTTAATAACATTAGTAGGACATAAAGGTTGGGCTCTGTTCCAACTAGACATAAAATCTATCTTTTTGAATGGTAATCTAAAAGGAGATTTATGTAAAATAATCCCTTGGGCTTGTAAAACAAGGGGTTGAGCACTATGTTTATAAATTAAACAAGGCTCTTTATAGGTTAAAACAAGCTTCTCATGCTTGATATCAACAAATAAACTTATACTTGCTGAATCAAGTATTCAAACGAAGTATGAGTAAGCCAACACTTTATATTAAAAAGGATAAAAATTTCGGAATATTAATTGTGTCAATCTATGTAGATGACATAATCGTTACAAGTAACAATCTAAATTGGTTGAAGCCTTTAGGCATGACATGCAAGATAAATATAAAATATCAAACTTAGGCTCCCTAAACCACTTCTTGGGACTTGAAGTATATCAAGACTCAAGTGGTGTATCAGTATGTCAAACAAGATATATTAAGTAAATACTGAAAAATTTTTGCATGAATGACTGTAAACTGATTTATACACCACTTATTGTAAAATATAAGTTAATTTCTGCCCAAGACAGAATAATTAATAACAAATCATACAGAAGTCTAATGGATAATCTGCTGTATGCATCTGCCACACGACCTAATATAATGTATGCAGTACACCTTTTGTCTAGATTTATGCATGCACCTAACCATATACACCTTAGTGCTGTTAAACAAATCTTAAGGTATATTAAAGGGACTTTAGACTTAGGCCTAAAGTATTATATAACTATACACACTAAAATAACTGGTTATTATGATAGTGATTGATGGGGGGAGATATACTTATAAGACTATCGAAGTACTTATGGATACATCTTTACTATAGGAACTGCCGTTGTATCTTGGTCATCCAATAAATAATCCATAGTTGTACTATCCACTACTGAAGCTGAATATATTTCAACATTAGTAGCAACCTCACATGCTTTATGAATGAGGAAGTTGTTGATTAATTTGGATGAACCTCCAAAAGCGCCTACCGATATATTATGTGACAATCAGTCCATTATGTCCATAGCTAGTGATACTATAATGCATAGCATAACAAAATATATAGGACTTAAATATCATTTAATTAAATATGCGATTAAAACTAATGAAATAAAATTAATTTTTTGCAGATATGAAGAGCAGCTGGCTGATATCTTCACTAAGTTACTGCCTAAAGAAAAACTAGTCTACCTAAGAGAAAAGCTAGGACTTGAACCAATTGTATCAAATGAGGGAGAATGTTGATCAAGGACCTCAGCCTCTCTGTTTGATGGACTTGGGCTTACATCACTTATGGCTACATTATGCTTGCATAGTGGCATGTAACTCATCGGGTCCTCTACTCATCCAATAAATGAAAGCACGTCTAGTTACTATTTTAATAAAGCCTCTTTTTGACTTACCATTTTGTTTATTATGAATATATAAGCATTATTTTTATCATATCTTTTTTTAAGTGAATATTATTTTTAATATTTGATGCTACTGTGCTAGAGGTGTCAAGCAGGTTGGGCGGCCTGGTCCAGCAGGAGGCACGGCACATTAGGATGTGCCTGGGCCGGCACGGCACGGAAATTTCCCGTGTTTCGTGCCATGCCGAGGCCAACCGGGCCTCGTGTCGTGCCTAGCCCGGCACGGTACCATGGCCCGTTGGCACGGTACCTTGGCACGAGCTGAGAAACCATAATTTTTTAAAAAAAAATTAGGGTTTCGGCAGTGTAGCGATGCGATGGTGCGTGCCGAAACCCTAATTTTTTTAAAATTAGGAGTTCGTCTGCACTGCGGCGCAACGGCGCACGGTTCGTGGCATGGCAGCATTACCGTGCACACTGAAACCCTATTTTTTTTTATTTGGAGTTCGTCCCGACCGGGCCGAACCCGGCGGATTCATGCCGTGGGCCCATGCCGGGCTGACCTCCACAGAACCGGCACAAAAGTACGGTTGGGCCGGCTAAAAACGGGCTGGGCCTGCCAAGCACATCCCATTTAACACCTGTATACTGTGCTCGTTCACTTTTCTTGAGGTCTTCTTCTTCTTCTCGTGATTTCTCTTCATCTTTACCTCTTCTGTTATGTGATCCTTATTTTATTAAGGAACATTGATCTAAATACAACAGATGAGTCATAAACTCTAGACTTATGCTCTTGGATAAAGAGATTTATCATTACACTAAGACATGATCTCTAATATATACAATCAAACCAAGAATTTTTAAGGTGATTATCCATTACTTAATACTCAAGACGCCTGCTTTAGCAAGGTACATAAGAGAGATTAACATCACACCAACTTTATCCCTCAAAAATCAGATAAACTATGTTTGATGAGTCTCGAACTCAATACTTATGCCCTTTGATGAAAAGATTTATCATCGCACTAAAACATGATCTCCAATTTATACAATTAATATAAGAATTTCTAAGATGATTAGTCATTACCTAATACACAGGCTACTAAAGTACTTTAGCATGGTACATAAGAGAGATTATATCTCACCAACTTTATTTCTTAAAAATCAAAAAGCTTATGCTTGCACTCTTAGATGAAGATATTTAGCATTGCACTAATGTGATGTATATTTTTTTTATCTAATACTGAATAAAATTTTTTTTGAGCTTAATACTGAATGGTACTTAATAATATTAAATATTAAGTTTGTTTTTTAAATTTGAGTAATGAGTAGTAATGATAATGATGAAAAATTAAAAAAAAAATAAATGAGTCGGGTCGAGATGAGATTGTCCTGTCCCAAACCCCTCTGTCAGCTCTCCTCCTTAGAAATGAAGAATTTTTTCTTATTTTGGTAAAAATTAACTTTTTTTTGAATAGAAAAGTCCAAATATTTTAACTTTTTCTATTCATAACTTTTTTTTAAAAATTCAGTATTAAATCATAAATTTTTTAAAAAATAAACAGCTGAACATTGAGATCAAATTACTTTCAGTGTTCAACCCAAAAAACAAACATGGTCTAAGATAATTAGTCATCTCACTATTATTCTCACACACAAACACATTTAATTTTAAAATTTTTATGAGATCCAATATATTAAAAAACTTGTTAGTGTAATCACACACACAAAACTAGTCACTTATGTAGGAAAAAAAAAAAGGAGTAGAACAATAAATAAACACCACATTGAGTAAGACATTGCAAAATATCCTAAGTGTTTAACTATGGAGAGTGCATACATAAGCATTGAGAGAGAATATAATTGGAAGTACACGAAGCTTCCATCATCATCAGCAAGCCATAGCCTTTCAACAAGAAGAACAGGCACAAACACCATCCTCCAAGCAATCTGGCAATGTCAAATTCTCCAAACACACATTACCAGCCAGTAAATCAAGCAGATCTGCCCCAAAATCTCCATCAGGAAGAAATCCCATGTTCCACATTTGAATCAATTGGCCCAACGATGAAGAACATAGCTCGGGTCCGAACAAACAGCTAGTTAACTTGATTAATTCTTCGCAGCCCAATTGAATTCCTGCCTTGATGATCTCCTGCAACACCTTTTTAACCATCTCTGAGTTTCTGGTTTTGCAGTATCCAAGGAGCATTAGATAATACGCGTGTGCAATAGGAGCTAACCCTTTCTCCTTCATCTGATAAAAACATGCAGCAGCTTCTGCAGTTCTTCCACAAATAACAAGCCCGCGGATAGCAACAGTGAATGAAACATCATCTTGTGGGAGATGATTCAGTACAGCATGCTGAAACAGCTCGACTGCTTCATCACGTTTACCACTTCTGATAAGCCCATCCATGATCGTAGCTTGAAGATGAGGATCGACAGGAGGATAACAACTGATAATACCACGGTACACATTAATGGCTTCATCTGTTCTTCCTGTCGCACATAATGCTTGGAGTAATCCAACAAAACTGTAGTTATCAGGAACAAAACCTTTGCCCACCATGTTATCATACAGTTCAATGGAGAGAGAAGGAAACCCAGCCTTGCAAAAATAATTTAGAAAGGAGTTGCACACGACAAGATCTGCTTCTGCAACAAGCCCGTGAGCTATAGCAGGGAGAAGATTGAACTGTTTGGATGAACATATGGCAGATAGCAAAGAAGAGAGAGTATATGAATCTGGCACCAATTCATGCTCTGACAAATCAACAAACACGTCTAGTGCATCATCAATCCTCCCAGCCTTGGATAACCCATAAATCAAAACATTATAGAGAACCAAATCAGGGGAACAATCAGTGGACTCTATGCTGCTCATGATACTCGAGGCATTAGAAAACATTTGGGATTCTAAAAATTTCTTAAGAAGCGATGTGTAAGTTACGATATTGGGCGAACAGCCACTGTTGATCATCTTCTCCAAGAAGAAACATGCCGTGGCGAGCTTGTTGAATCTGCAGAACCCGTCGATCAGTATGCTCCAAGCTTTGGTGGATAGAGGAATTCCAAGAGCTGTCATTAAAGAGAGGACCTGAAGCCCCGAATCCATCCGACCGACCTTGCAAAAACAATTCAAAACAGCTTCAAATGTCTCTGCGTTTGGATAAAATCTCTTCCCCAACATCATCTGCAGAACATATTTCACATTAACCAGATCACGCAGCTTGCACAAATGGCGCAACGCTATATTAAAGCTCAAGAAATTTGCAGACTCACTTGTGTTCTTCAGGACGTTGACGCTCATATCGGCGCAGCCAATTTTGAACAGAACATCCATCACGATATTCCACACAAATGTATTTGGCGCAAAACCAAAGCGACACATCTGCTCGAAAGCTTCGAGCACCATTAAGAAATTACGCGCTCGCCAGTAAATCCTCATCAGGAGCAGGAATGCTTGGGCGTTCGGAAAACAGCCAACCCTCTCCAGTTCCCTAATTACACCTTCAACAGTCTTGTGTTGATGGATCAGACGATCAACCACACCAGCCATGTGATCGAACGCGCGATTCTCGTGGACGTACCAGTTTTTCTTATCGGCCCAAATAAATAAGCTCAAGGATATCAAATCAGAAGAACAATTTAACAGGCAGGAATGTACCGTCTGCGGCGTGACAGAGAGATGGCCAGTTAGCCGAGAATCGAAACTGTCGGGTCTACTAATTACATCGACATTCGCTCGTGAGGTTGATGAGCTACTGCAGATTGGATTCAGAAATGGAGTTTCCAGCAACAACTTCAGTTCTCGTCTTCCTCGCGACGATACCAACCAGCTTCCCCATGTCATGACGAGATCAATTCGTCGGAAAACATTTCGCACCAGAAGAAAAAAACGGGTTTCGTTTGCAAATTACTCGTTGTCGTGAGAGGGAGGAGTAACGAGTAAGTAACAAACACTTATCTTTGTTTCCAACTCTAACGAGGACGTAATCGGATTGAAATTCCACAAATTTAACTTTGTTGATGCAAAAACAATAAAAATAACTACATATGTGTTTGAAAATAAGATTATTCAAATAAACAAAAAAAAGATCTAACAAACATGCTGAGGAATCATATCCAACGTTCATAAAGATCAAATTCGTGTTTCCATGACTAGAACGTTCAATTGTGCTTGGAACAAAATGAAAACAGAAATCTATCAATTGATGACAAGAAACTGTATCTAACTATCTACCTGAAACTAATGTACTGTTACAACAGGGATATAACCCATGGAAGGTAAGGGGGGAGAACTCATCATCTTCACCAAGAACATTTCAACAAGAGTTTCTTTTGGTGGAGGTGATTTGGTGGCGGCACAGCACAAACCAGGGCCATCACGTTCCAATTCCAACCAGCAGGGCAAGGTTGGAAACCAAATCCACAAGAAATCCTACCCAAGACGAATGAATGCTCAAGAACCTCTCCCATCATCATCATCATCATCATCAACATGTTCATCAATCATCATTCTGTCATGTTGGAGCCTGTGACAGACAGATTTTGGTGCAGGGGAAGGAAGCTCTGCTTGTTCTGCAACAATGGCGCTGGGTTTTTTGATTTTACAATATTCCATTGAGAACTCTCTGATAATAGTCGTACTGCCGTGTGCGCCAGGCATCAAGACTGCTGCTGATCAACGACAGAACCAATGACACACATTGCTGCCACAAAACATCAGATTCAGTACTGAGGAGAGGTGGGGAAGAAGAAGAAACACGCCAGTTTTCAGAGCAGAGAGATGAGCCCTAACCTCTTCGGTCAGGCTCAAGTGGAATCGTTTTCGCAGGTTCTGTATCGTGCGTGGACCTCCTTTAAAACAAGGGAACCCAGAATCCTGAACCCAAAATCAAAACTGGTCTTGACCCATCAACAAGAACAAGCCGAGGCAGAGCCGCGGCCCGCGGGGGTGGACTGGAGAAAAAGTTTTGGAGGGGCAGAGTGAGAGTGGGATGGACTTATGTGGTGGTCACCTGCAACATCTCCACGAGAAGGATGATTCGTTCTGCATGCTTTCGGCACGTCAAAAAGCCCTGGATGCAGAGAACCTGCATTTCAAACCCCTCAGAGGAGTGAGAGAAAAGAAAAAGAAACATTGACAGGGAGGTGGAGAGTCAGGCAATCACTTTAAAATAATCAAAGTACTCGCTTGGAACTCCATCCGCATCTGAATCCATAACCTAACACAACCAGAAATTACAAAATTTTAAGATCAAAGTGGGGGATCAGCAAGAACATGGCCAAAAATCTGTGGCGGTGTGGCGGCAGATCCAAAAATTACGAGACCTCGAGGAGTTCTCGTGTTAATTTGAAGGGTGCGCTTTCAAAATTGACGCCGCCAGGGGAATTGGAGAGCATGAAGCCAAAATCAATGTGTATGATATGGCCTTCTTCATCCAATAACAAGTTCCCGTTGTGCCTATCCTTCACCTTGCACACACAAAAAAGAGAGAGATTTTACTCTGTTGAGCAACAATCAGCACGAGAAATCTTGACAATTTTGCTCAAGTTTTGCTTGCTTCGTGATTTTGCTCCATGGCCAAGTGTTGATGGTGTGGATGAAAGTGACAACACACCAGAACAGCATTAAGTGGGAGGCAGAGCAGAGAGAGAGATAGAGAGAGAGAGAGAGAGAGAGAGAGTAGGGTAGGGAGAACTAGACCTGAAGCAGATAACATACTAGAGAATATCCAGCCATACTTTCCACAAAGTTCCTCTAAATTTGAAGCAAAAAAAGATGTTAATAAACAAATAAACTCAAAATGAATGATATTGAGCGAAGAAAAAGCAGCATCATCATGACATCATCAAACACGACTAGGAAGTATCCACCATTTTGAATCAAGCAACTGACATAGGCCATGTGAGCTTGGATGTTATGTATCGTGCCGGCACTGCCATGCCAGACATGGCGAGGTATGATTCCCGTGGCGTGCCTGGCACGGCATGGTTGGCCCGCATAGTACATGCCCATGCCAAACCACGCCGGACTATCCTGTAGGAAGCCCGTTGCATGAAAACACAACGAATGCCTTGTTTACATGGCCGGCCGATTGCAATCGGCCATGTAAGCACGATCTGGCTTACGTGGCCAATTCTTTTTAAAAATATAACTCACCTCATATGGCTGTCACCCGACGGGACTTGACATGTGACTCATAGCCGGTCCCGAGTCCTCGGGCTAATGGACCGTGCCTATTGTATGGCTTAGATGTGTCAAACGGGCCGGGCCAAGCCGGCCAGGCCCGTTTTTTTTGAGCACGAGTGTGCCTTCGTGCCGGGCCTGGCCATACGGTTCGGGCATCGTGGGATTGCAGGTCGGTCCAATCAGAACCGACCCAAGGTCTTTTTTGCGGGAGGGGCGATCGCGGGGTCGGGCTCGGGGGACACCCGACGTGGGATGAACCCATGCCGGTGTGCCGTGCCACGGGCCGAACCGTGCCGGGCAAGGCACGGCACGGCTCGTGCCTAACCCTGGCACGGGATTTTCCCATGCCATGCCTCGTGCAGGGCCGAGGCCGGCCCGGCCCGGTTGACACCTCTAGTCTGGCTCGGCACGAGGCACGGTTCCTGCTAGCCCAGCACACCAAGAGCCATGCCACGAGGCGGCACAGTCGAAACCCTAATATTTTAAAATCAGGGTTCAGCACGACGGCGCACGCCGAAACCCTAAATTTTTTTTTTAATTTAGGGTTCGGCCCGACCGAGCCGAACCTGGCGAATCATGCCGCGGGCCCGTGCCGGGCTGAACCCCCAAAAAACCGTGCCGGGACAGGCATTGCAGGGTTACTGTTCCGTGCCGTGCCTGGCCCGACAAAAAAGTCCGGTCGGGCCTGGAAAAAACGTGCCGGGCTGGCCCAGCACAGCCCGTTTGACACCTCTAAATGTAGCTAGTCGTACGGAACGACTAGTGAACCACGTTATTTTTTGTGTTTCTGCTGTAGTTTGTTTTCTGCCGTGGTTTTGAATTGTGATTTAATATACATATATATACTGTGATTGTGGATATCTCATTTGTTGTTTTCTTCTTCTTCTTCTGAATCTGTAAAATTACAAACTTTAGAAATGGAATTCCTAACACCCTAATTCTTCCTTTCTTTGTCCACTCGGATAGTATCACACTTCCAATCATCTATATTATAAGAATTTCTTAAGCATTATTTCTTCCTTTCTTACATCAAAGAGCCAGAGACGTTACGAAACATAACAATCAAAAAGTACTATACGCATGTCATAAGATGGTCTCGAAATCAAACATATAGCAGGGAGCGCAAGCACAAAAAGTTTCTAGAAGCGCCCTCAAGTGGGCTATTGGTATATTACTAATAACACCATTTCCATGCACGTAGTTGTGACAAGCTTGAAACCAGGCCCACAAAAGAAACACCATGGCAACTTCAATGGTAATGATTACCTGTGCAAGCTTGAAAGATGAAGAGTTGTCTTCGTATTTTGCCACAAAGAATTCACGCAGACTCGTGATACTGGGATATCGAGTTTTGATGGAGTGGAGTGAAGCCTGAAAAAGCAAGAACCAGAGCAAAATTTAGCAGTCCAAACTAGGATTGGGCTTCAAAAGCACGGATGGATAGTTTTTGTTTATAGCCGTCAGGGCAAGCTTGGCATCAGTTCAACCTAGTGTTCAATTTCGGGGGGGGCAATACGAGCTAATCAAAAGGGAACTACCGTATCTGTAATAGTCTCGATCAGGGCCGTGTAGGATGAAGTAACCAAAACCTCGTAGGGACGTAACCACAGGGGAAGACCAGCTTCTTGAAAAATATCTGGCATCAATACCTATTGAACATTAGCTTAGGCATATTTCAAAGCTAAAAAAATCATCAGCTTTTCCACATTGTGCACCACTTATAATATATCTATGTTTGCATACTCAACTTAATTCGACGGGCTAATGAACATAGAACTAGAGGTGTCAAACGGGCCGGACTGGCCCTTTTTTTTTTGAGCACTAGCGTGCCTGGCCCGGCACGGCAGGCCGTGCCGTGCCTTGCCTGGCCCGGCACGGCAGGCCGTGCCGTGCCTTGCCTGGCCCACTCGGGCTGGCCTGTCCGTACGGTTCGGAATTCGGGGGACCACGGGTCGGGTCGAATCAGACCCGACCCGCTGTCTTTTTTGCGGGAGGGGCCATCGCGGGGTTGGGCTCAAGGGACACCCGACACGGGACGAACCCATGCCATTGTGCCTTGCCACGGGCCGAACCGTGCCGGATCAGGCACGGCACGGCATGGGCCCGGGCACGGAATTTTCCGGTGCCGGGCCAGCCCGGCCCGGTTGACACCTTTACATAGAACATGAAAGGTGACTTGCATCATATTTGGAATTTTGATGTGGAAAAATGATTTTTTTAAAACTCAATTTTGGAAAAAATGACCCTTCATCATGAAATGAGTAAAATGCCCACGTTGTTTTTTTTTACAAAAATAACCTTTTGTTATAAACTATTTAACGATGGTCGAGCTTCATCTACAAAGAACTCAACTACCATTAAATTGGGCAAAATGTCAAAAAAAAAAATCATTCTTCAAATTAAATGACGGACTGAGTTATATTTACAAATACCAGATCATTTGAGATCATCAGTTCAATTGGTCCACCGCCATGAGCCAATTGATCTGAGTTTATTTTTTAATCATTATCAATTTTAGAGATGTCAAACGAGTCATTTCGTGCTAGTAAGGCCCATTATAGTGTGGCACGGCATTGCATCCGTGCCGTGCTGAGCAATACACGGGAACCAGACTACAGGACCATTCCACACCGTGCCGGAAGGCCTGGCCAACCAATTGTGACCAACCAAATGGGGAGTATCCGGCTTACATGGCTATTTTTTAAAAAAAATTGCCCAATCGGACGGTCACCCAATAAGGCTAGACCCATGACCCAACCATAGCTGGTCCCGAGAAACCGAGCCGGTGGACTATGCTACCGATAAAGGCATGCGGGTCGTACCTAGCCCAGCACATCACAAAGCACAGCACGAGCCATGCCGCCACCACGGGTAGGCACGGTCCAAGACCAGGCATGGTACTGGACTATACCATGCCGGATCAAACACAATGCTGGATCATGTTGTACCGGGCCAGGCACGGCTGACGCTGATTGAACCGTGCCGTGCCCGAGGCACGGTTCAATCAGTATGAAACACCCGGTCCATAGATGTGAAAGCCTACTTGCTCTTGACAAATGGAACTTATTAAGAACAAAAAAAGAAGTTATCAAGAGCAAGAGAAAGATCGTTGGTTGTCAAAATGAAGCATTGAATAAAGAGGACACACCATAAAAGTGAGAAATGAGTTGCACAGCAAGATGCTCCTGCCTGCAGTCGTCCCCACTTTTCACAATAATCTAGCAGCAAGGTGGGGAAAAAAAACAATTAAAAACAATAATCAATATAGTGGCGTGACACAAATCATTTAATAATTCCATCTAAATTATCAATTTTATCATTTTATTTTCTTTTATATTTATATATTCTTATGCCATACTCATAGTTGTTAAGAACTTACAACACACAACACATTACAACGATAACATATATTTTTTATAAAAATCAATTCGTACCACAATTCATATCTTATTTCAAAATATATCTTATGAAACATATACAATATATAATATGATACGTGATATTATGATACATGAGTCATATATCCTCGACTATTTTTTATAATTTAAAGAAAAAAAAATCAAATTAAATTTTCTTTACTTAAATAATTTATCATGTCAGTTATTAACATATACTAAAAATTAAAAATTAATCACAAAAAAAAAAAACAAGTAAAATAATCTTACACAAAAAATTATATGTTTTTTTATATTTTTTTCATATTTATATATTTTGTATATTTATTTTAGCAAGCAATTATGATAAGACTTAATTAATAAAAATGATATATTTATTTTACGAAGGTATCAAAGTATTAAAATGATGATCAACTATCACTTCGTTGTTCGAGCCGCCACCATCGCCAAATCTATTAGAAATAAATTTTTTTATTGATTAATTTCATCTAAAAGAAAATATCAACTTGAAAAAGTGTTAATTATTTTTAAATAATTTCTAAGCATACTCTCTTTAAGTAATCAAAATTAAGCCAACTTACATTAATTCTATAATATCATCATCAAGACATATTTCTGATATAATCAAGAATGATTATATTAATTTTAATCTTCTAAATAATACGATCTTCATACAAATCAATCAGAATACGACAATTCTATAATCATTATTATTATTAAATCAAGCGTCTAAAATAATTAAAATCATCAGAAAAATTTTTAGTTCTTCAAAAAATACGATAATTATATCAAAATACAATTGTCATAGTGACGTACAATTCTATATTAAAAAATATTTTTAGATCTAGATGTATCAAATGAGTCGTTCCAGGCATGACCCGGTAAGGAAGTCGTGTCTTGCCTGGCACGACACAGCACGACTTGTAGTCTGTCCAGCCCGGCACGACTCAACTGGCACAAGTCCGGGCAAAATCATATCATTCGTGTTGGGCCGTTTCAGGTCATGCAAAATTGTTCCGGTTTTGTGACGGATCATGCCATTTCAAGCATGTGCTAAGTAAGGCTCCTGAATGATCCGTCAGGTCTACGTGGCAAGTTTTAGTTAAAAAACTCACCACGCGTACATGGCAGATTGATTTTAAAAAATAATTATTATTTAAAAAATATGAGCATGGGCAAGGTGGGCGCCAACCAAGTGGACCGCACCAGCTTCCTGATCCACGGTCATGGGTCACGATTACCATGTAGGTGGACCATGCCAACGGGACAAGCACGCAGGTCGTGCCTGGCCCGGCACTAGGCATGGTAGCCTCTAGCCCAACACAGCACGATGAGTAGGGCTGTAACCGAGCAGAGCTACTCGCGAGCTGCTCGACGTTCGGCTCGTTAGAAGCTCGCTCGAACTCGTTTATTAAGTTAAACGAGCTGAGCCCGAACATCATTTTGAGGCTCGTAAATTAAATGAGTCAAGCCCGAGCACCATCAAACTCAGCTCGTCAGCTCGTAAACAGGCTCGTGAATAGGCTCGTGAACATGGAGAAGATTTGCTGCACAATAAATTTTTCCTACAAATGAACATGATGAATATTTTAACTCTTGAACTTCAATCAAGTTAATTAAACTTTTATTATATTATCTTTTTAATTTAGTTGTATGTTGGCTATTTTAGATGAACATTTTCTTTAATTCTCGAATGTCATTTTGAGGCTCGTAAGTTAAACGAGCCGAGCCCGAGCATCCTTAAACTCAGCTCGTCAGCTCATAAATAGGCTCATGAACATGCTCGTGAATAGGCTTGTGAGCAAGCTTGTTAATCAAGCTCGTGAACAAGCTCGTAAGTTAAACGAGTCGAGCCCGAGCACCCTCAAACTCGGCTCATCAGCTCATAAACAGGCTCGTGAACAAGCTCGAGCCTACTCTTTTAAAACCAAGCCAAGCCGGGCCTGCCTAATATTGGGCTCAACTCGGCTAGGTTACACCCCTAACAATGAGTACCTCGGGTCCGCACAACCCAAGTCCAGGCACAGTTCTGGACCGTGTCATGCCTGGCCAGGCACGACTAAGTCAGGCCATGCCTCGTGCCGTGCTCGAGGCACCCCACTTGACACCTCTATTTATGTCTAATCTCTAAGTATACGTCTCTAGAAAAGGATCCAACCATAAATTCTATCATTCGTAAGACTTTGTAAAAAAGTTATTTTAAGATTAGAAAAAAAAAGTAACTCACCGACCGCAAGTCCCAACCAGTAAATTTTCCAAAGTCAGAAGCTTTGCGTATTCTCTCTTTCTTCACCTCCCACAGTTCCCCAGATAAAGCATCACTGGCCCTTGGAATGCCACCATCTACCTGCCATAAGATCAGAAATTTCAAAGCCTAGCAAACTCCATGTGTAAACAAAAGTCAAAACATAGGAAGATGTGTTTATCTTCATGAATCATACCCATGGTTCTGCGTCTGATGAATCTTGTCCAGCCCGTTTCAGAGGCAAACCAGCTGGTGCTTCTCCTTTTGCTGCAGCAGCCTGAAAACAGCTATTTCATCACTAACAAAAACAAAAAAAAAAAAAGAACCTGCAGATGTTACGAGTCTCACCTTTGCTTCTTCAATGGCAATGGTACTGGGCACACGACGGTGTTCTTTACGACCTGAAGACCCTTGGCTACCAATATTATCCACCTTTTGCTCCTGAATCGGCTATCATCACTACCCTCACCCATTCCAAATCAACATGTTCTCTGGTTGAATCAGGGACACAGGATTTGATTCCATGGATGGAATTATGAACTTCCATATCTACCGACTTTTCTTCATTTTCAACAGAAAGGGTAACATTGACATATTTTGATTTTGCTTCGGGTGTATGGGACATTGCCTGATCAATGGCCTCCGCTGTAGACCTTGACATCCTTTCCCTACTATGACGATACACTTCTTGAACAGTCTGCAAAGGACATGCCCATGGAGGTGGCTGTGGTAAAAATGCATCCCCATTTGCTAATGGAATTCCTCCTCGAGAGAGCTTTTTGGACCCAGATGGACCCCTGTATTTGATCCACAAATGATATGTAAATCATAGTTATTTTTGGCATAAGGCGCACTGAAGCGCAAAAATCTTATAGAGCATTGAGACACAAGACACAATTAAGGCATAAATTTTTTTTTTGTGAGATACACTCAATATATATATATACACACACACACACACACAAACACACACTACAAATATATACACTAAATATTGTATATGATTTTCATATATTAATAAAATAAAATATATCAAACATTATTAATATTTCTTATCATTACAAGCATACAAATATATAAAATAAAATAATAAAATTTTAACAATCTAATATGTAAAATTCTAAAATATTAAATATATTATTTATAATTTTTGAGATTGATGAGATTGGGTATAAAAATGATATAATTTGTGAGGGAACTACCTAAGGCCTAAGAAGCATTAATACATCACTGTACAACCGTGTCCACGTGTCAGACACGTGGACATGGTACAGACACACGTCGGATAAGTGCCCGATCACCACGTGGTGTATCACTGACCAATCCATGTCCGATACGCCATGTGACGTATCAGACAAATGAATCGATTACGTATCTGATGCATCAAAAATATTCGGATAATTATAAAATCAATGTCAACTCCAACAACTCGAGTAACTGACAATGCCAAGTGGCAGATGACAGTAACATGGGAGGAGGGGGGGGTTCGAAGCAGTACCATGGGTGGTTTTAAATCCATTATTTTAATTTTTTAATTATGATTATTTATTTAATAAATATGCAAAATATAATAATTAAATACTTTAAAGTATGTAATATAATATATTTTGATTTCAAATCCATGATTTTAAGTATTTCTTATATTTATGCTTGAATATTTGTAAAAATAATATTTGATTATTTTTTTATTTATGTAAATTAATTTTTAAGAATACTATTTGTATTTATTTATGTCGTATCCTAGCTGTATTTGTATTCTAGTTTTTTAAAATTTATCATATCCCAGTATCCTACCGTATCGTATCCCCATGTCCGTATCCATGTCCGTGCTTCTTAGCCTGAGGCGAGGCAATACGCTTTTGCTTGGGCCTAGTAGAGCATGTACTTTAGGAGTACTTGAGGTGCACCTTTAATAATTATGATGTGTGTGTGTGTGTAGATAGAGAGAGAGAGAGAAAGAAAGAGAGAGAGAGAGAGAGCAAGAAAGAAAGAGAGAGAGAGAGCAAGAAAGAAAGAGAGAGAGAGAGAGAAAAGAACAATTTAACTTCAAACAACTTGAAAATTGTTGGAATTGAAATTTCACGCATTCAAGCAAATATACCTTGGAATTTCACATTTTAGAACTTCAATGTAGATCATAAAAGGTGCCTTTTCTCTGGAATTCAAAAGAATGGCTTCATCTTCAAGTATATGCATTACTCGATGTGTGCCATTTCCCATAGGAAAGCAAACCCCTATGAATAAGAGCAATTATATCAAAAAAAAAAAGTGCACACGAATTGACAAATTATTTCACTCAAACTGATTCCTTGAGAATGTGAAAGAATGATGCACACAATCAGACAAAGCGAGCATGAATATTGATAAAAAATAATGTCTTGCTTCCATTAGAACTTTTATGCTTGTTTTCAGGTTCTAAAAATACAAGCACCAAAAAGGCAATCTTGAATGCAGCGGCGCCCACTTATGGGAACAACAAAATATTAAACAATGGAAGAGAGAAAAGTAAACACACCTCCACTGTTTTGAACTTCACCCAGATGCAAATTGATCTCCATAAGTGACTGAAAAGCAAACAAGTACTACATGAGTTTATGATCTTCAGCAGGCATAAAAGCATACAATATATGCATATAATTTGAGCGCACGTGCGCAACATATCAGTAAACAAAAACACATACAAATAAGCTGTACAAAGGCTAAGAAATGCACAAACACTGAATAACCTCGCGAAGAGCACTTTTGCGATCTTCGACAGGAAACACATCCACCAACCCATATGAAGTCTCGCACAATGACAGCACAAAATCCAAAGACTCGTGAAAAGCACCCTTTCTCAACTGTGACGAAGTGTAATTAGGAGCCTGAGGCTTTGCATTTTTCTCATTCTGATGCTTGACTGAACTGAGAAGCTTCTGCCAGATGAAGAAAAAATGAAAATATCATGTTAAATAGCAAGAAAAGATAATATGTGTTTATGTTAATCAAAAAGAGGACCTAGGGCATTGCGCAAAAATATTAATAATTACACACTAAGAAGCACGGGCACGGACACGGGGATACGACACGGCAGGATACGGGAACACGACAAATTCTAAAAAACTAGGATACGGATACGGCTAGGATACGGCACGATAAAAAAATAAAAATAAAAATAAAAATTAATTATAAATATTAGGTATTTTATAAAATTTATTAAATTAAATAAAATTAAAATATTTTATTATATAAAATAAATATATATTTTTATTTTATTTTATTAATTATAAATATTAAGCATGATAAAAAATAAATATTTTTATTTTTATTTTATTATATAAAAATATTTTATTTTATTTTATAAAATAATATTTTATAATTATATTATATAAAAATATATATTTTTTATTTTATTTTATAAAAATATTTTATTTTATGTCATTGCCTCTCCCCTCAAGCACGACCGCCCCTGCCTCTCCCCTCAAATCGTGCCACCCCTTCCTCTCCCCTCAAATCGCGCCCGTCCCTGCCAGTGGCCAACGTCGCCCATGCTGCAACGTTGGCCACCCGACATCGTCGGACGTCGGGCACTATAGACGTGGATACGGCTGCCGACGCAACCATCCGATACGCCACGTGGCATATCGGATACGGATTGTGCAATGATACACCACGTAGCGTATCGGACACGTATCAGTGCCGTGTCCATGTCGTGTCCACGTGTAGGACACGTGGACACGGCTGTAGGGAATCATATCCGTGCTTCCTTGATTACACATACAAGATATGGACAAGTTTCAAGATATGGACTAGTTGTTTCCCTATAGTTGCCATTTCTTTTGATCTGTTCAATCTCTATTTATCTTTACTCATTAAATCTAAAGTGATATGTATGATTACACAAATACTAACACACCAAATCTCATAAAAATTCCAAAATTAAATATATTGTATCCATACATTAGAGGTTATGTATTAATATGATGAAAAATATTTTCCTCCAATGACAGTAAGTTTCAGGTTCGACATTCATCAGACATGGCCACATAATCTTTTGGGAATAAAGTTGTCAAAATATTAATCTCTCTCAGACCTCATATAACCTCCTACTGAATCTAAAATAAGCATTGATAAATATTTTCTTATGAAATTAACTTACTTTATGATCAAGAATAAATATATGAATGAGTTGAGCAATGACTTTGGGCTCATTATCAACCTATGGTATACTTATGCTAGGTGATTTATTCATAAGCTGTCATCATTAACACAATCATCAAAGTATATTCCCATCATCACACAAATTCACACATATTGCGTTACTCTCTATTATTTTATTTTATTTTATTATATAGTAGAGTGCACATAACCTATAAGGATGTTTCAATTATATTTTTTTAAATACACACACACACATCATTCATGATATTAATTTTATTGTTTTTTTATGAAATAAACATGTATTTTTCTTCAAAATATACCAATATTAAAATTTTGTAATTGAGTGGATCGCCACCACAAGCTATCTAATCATCATCGAAACAGTCATTGTTGACTATCAATAACCATCTTTTTACCATCACCTAATGTTAGCAAACATAGATCAAAATTTTTTGGAAAAAAAAAATTGTCTTCTTAGCCCATTCAATTGGAAATTATTTTGGAAGAAATTTGACATATTTTTTACTTATTCCAATAGTAATTTTGACATATTTTTTACTTAAGTAACAAATTTACTAGTAAATTTCTATTGTTTTATTTTAACCAAGTGAGGCCTAGCAAACTAGAAAAAGTTTACCCATAACTAGTTATCAACTCAGCTTATGTTTGTAGCTTTATATTGGTATATTTTGAGTTTGTTGATTGCTAAAAAAATTATTGGTAGTAACATGACAACTATTACTTATTGAATGTTGAAAGTTACTAATATGCATAATAGTATGCTCATTTGGGTGCAAATGTTATTTTTGAATCAATAGCAATTAGGGCACTTGATAGTTAATTCTATCAAACATAACATTAGCATAAGAGTGGAATAAAATTGATAAGCAACTTTTAGAGCGTTCGTAGCAAATGATTAATGCATCGCATGAGTTTTTATTTCTTAGACAATATGCAAGGAAGTCTAAACATCAAAGTTGTATTCTTCAAATATCATCCACATTCAATACTGCTTTTCAGCTAATTAAATTTAAATGTTGTGTAGATCAATTTGATATAAGTAACTACAATGAGTTCCTTTAATTTTTTTAATCAATTTCGGAAGTCATTTTCTATATTGACAAATCATACCTATGCTAATGTGACTTATAGGAGACATACCAATACTACTGATTCTATTAACAACCACTATAGATTTTTCTTTGATTTTAGCCTGTGGGTGACATTTTAGCTGACTTAGAACATTGATACATGGGTAGTATGAGAAGGAAAGCTAATGTGCCTTGTCCTTATAGTAAAAATAGAAGGCAGGCTCAAAATGTTTGATTCCCAAAGTTAAGACAAATGTTATTCTAGTCTATAATAGTTATAGAGCCAGTTGGTCAACCTACACAAAGGTCTTGTCTCTTTTATTACTCTCACTCCTAAATTCCTAGATAATTTATCATATTTTAATTTATTTCCGAGTCTCTAACCTTAGACATTAAAATAACATATAATATTATTGTTAGGGTCATCGATTAAAAAATTGTCAATATCAATTATATTACTTTGTATTACCATTTTTATATTTTAGAATTTTCTCAAATTTTGATATCAACTAGTTTTATCACTAAACAACTAGTTATAACATGAATTTTGATATCAACCATGCATGATCTTATTTATTTATTTCTAAGACCATTGAGGATGAAAATTATACTTGCAAGTCTAGAGTTTGACCTATCCATGACCCATATCAACATGGAGGATAATATATTGGACAACCCAAAACATAATTATAGGAAAGAGATGTCAGCCTCAGCTCCCAGTGAAAGACTCGTCGCAAATAATTAAACCTTCAAAAAATGATGACACGTCTTTTTATTGCTACCCCATAAAAAATTAAGAAAATTTTTTATTCAGTATTATATCTAGAGGTGTCGACTGAGTCGTAACAAGGTAGGCACTACCCATATTTTGTAGGCCTGACCGAGCCACTGTATTAATTGGCTCCAAGAAAGGGAAGCCAGGCACATCTCAAAACATAAACTTAAGATGACATATCTTAAGTAATTAATATTATGCAAACAAACTTACAACCTAATTATCATAAAATTTATAAGTTCGATAATATGAATAACATAATAAAATATTTTAAATTAGAAAAAAAAATAATAACTAATAAATTTATGAAATACAATTGAGCAGTCTTCATGACATCCACCATATGGCCTAGTCGTAATGACATTTCATTTGTATGTCTCATCTCTCACTATATCGATACTAAGTGAGAACTATATAAATCAAATTTTAGAATTTCCTAAAATCATTCATTCTCATGATAGTCTCATTGTATATAAGTATTTAACGAGAATCTTTAGAAAATATGATATTCAAATTAATAATTTTTTTAATATTAAATTTGATAATACATCAAATAATAATATTATGATTAACATATTTATCATAATCATTAGAGAATGACTCTTAATATTTTTTATGCTAAATATATGTCACATAAATAATCTAATAGCTCAAACATAAGTAAAAAAAATTTCATAAAAAATTCATTAAAATATCTTAAAATGCCTAATAGATAACAAAAATTTATAATCTATATTTATCAATGCTAAATACACCTAAAAAATATTTTAAATGAATATCATTAAAATTATAACTATCTAATATTAAATTTATATGTTGACTATTACACAAAATATTTAATTACATTGATAGTAAAAATGACAAACCTATCATTAACAATTCAAATTATGAAACATAAAATTTATTTTTAAAATTCCTAAAAAATTTTTATGATAAAATGAATATATATTCATTTGTATACACTTCCACCATGTGCATTACACTTAAGTACATCTATAATATTAATAATATGTTTAAGAAATATAAAGAATATCCTAATTTTAGTGTCATAATTATTGAGATAGAAACTAAATATTTAAAATATTAATTTTTTATTCGATTTTTTTATTGTTTGGTTGCATGTATATATCTTAAGTTAAAGATAAAAGAAATAGAAAACATATTAAAATATATCTCTACCTACAAAAACCAAGCAAAAGAACCATATAATATAATTCACGAATAATTAAGTAATGTATACAAATATTATGATATTAAGTATGATAATTTTAGTAAGTTTAAGATGATGGATATGGACATCATATTCTAAAATGATGACTATTTTATTCAATTAGCTAAGAATAATAATCAAAGTGGTCTATCAAATAAGAGTGAAGTACTTTGATACTTAGATACTAATTACTATATTATCTTATCATATAATAATAATAATTTAGATATATTAAATTGATAAAAATTATATAAATACAACTATTTCATGCTATTTAATATAATATATGATTTATTGATTCTTCCAATATCCAGCATAGCATCAAAATCTATTTTTTTGTGATTGTAAATATTATTTTAGGTAGAAAATTCAAAATATAATTAGATATTATAAAAATATTTTCATACTTAATAAATTCAAAGAATTTAAATATAAGCATTCAAGATAAAATAAAAAATTACTAATAAATAATGACCTATACAACATCAAAAATATTAAGACTATTGCTAATTTTAAAATTAGACAAGATGATCCACACCATATTTGTTAAATCGAGATTCAAATCAAGAATCAGAATTCTTTATTAGTAAAATGAGAATCAAGAATTGAATCAAAATAAATCGTGAATCAAATTTTTAATAACTTTTTTCCATGTTAATAATTTCATATTTCATATGGTTGATAATTTTTTTTTGGTATTTTAATTTTTATTTATGTGACTTTTTTGGTATTTTGTTGCTTTTTCAAGTTAAATTCGTAATACCAAAAATTAGAGTTATTTTTTTACGTTAATTAATTCATACAGGTAGCAATTTTTTTTTTTTAGTTTTAATTTTTATGACTTTTTGAGAATTAGTATTAAATCTATTCATGTAAATCAATTCACAATTTAGCGATTCAATCTTCGATTCATTTATATTTTTGATTTTTTTAAAAAGTCAAATTATTTATCCCCTAAATCATAAATCAAATCGTAAATCATATGATTTTGATAATATTCCAAACTATATTATATACAAACTAATTATAAATATTAAAGAACTAACATTTATATTACTAATGTTATTGTTGGTTGTTGTTCATTGTCAATGTCATGTTGTGCTGTGCTTTTTAAATTTTTTAAGTTATATCTATTTGTAAATATTGATATCGACATAACAAAATTTTATTATGTTCTAATTTTATTCATTTAAATTTTAAGTGCATAACAATTTATTTTTAATATTTTAATTTTTAAAATTAAAATTTTACTTTTTATTTTAAACTTAAAGATAAAATCATTGTCTCACTAGCACCGACAACACTACGCTGCGCAATGCCCAGTGAGCAGTCTGCATTAGGTACTGCCCATTTGTGGCAATTCCATGCCACTTCCAGCCCAATCTAGCACAACCAAGCACATTCAACTAAAGAAGTTGGGCCATCAAGTTACATTAGGACAATCTCTCATGATGTCTTGTCAGCACGGCACAACTCAGATAGTCAATCTATACAATGTCTAGAAAGGCACAGTGGCCTAATCGAGCAACCAAATTTGGGAAATGATGACTTGGTACTACTTGTTTCACACTTCTACTTAGTCGATATTCTTCACATACTTAGGTATATGACATAAGCTTTGAAACTTATGATTTCTTTTATAGAATTGGAATACTTAATACATGATTTTTTTAGGCAATACTAATAACATACTTAGACATGATTAGATATCTACCATGAAATACTATATTTTTTTCAAAAAATATTATTCATTCCTAAAAAAATTAGATCTTATACTAGAGGTGTCAAACGGGCCAAGCCGAACCAGCCCGGCACGATTTAGCTGGTTTGGTGTCCGAGAGTGCTAAAACTTTTGTTTCTCTACTCGTCTCAACCTAAATATCTAAAAAATAAAAAACTAAGACCTCTATAGTTTAGACTTATATTAATATAATAAAATAAAAAAAATTATTAGGGATGAAGAAGAAACGACACTGTATAAATATTGTAAAACAATTTTTACTTGTAAGAATGTATTTGGGACTGGACGTCTTAAGAGGCATGCCAAAATATGCACCAAAAAACATGGTATATTAGATCCTAGGCAAACCCAACTTAACAGTATATTTTTTAAAGCTAGATCCAGTTCAGTCTCAAAGTTTACCCCCTCATATACTGCAGCAAGTTGGATAGGAAAAGCATGACAAAATTTATCATCTTGATGGGTCTTCTGATCATTTTTTCGAAAGATCAAAGGATAGTAAGCATCATGCAGACATTTTTTAACCTGCTTATCGTAGGAATTCCAATGTCCACATCGAGAAATGACATACTAAAATTTTATAAGTTAGAAAATAAATAATAATTAATAAATTTATGATATTTTATAGAGTGGTGTCCATGACATCCGATATCTGAACTAATCATAATGATTCATCTTATGCATGTCTTATCACCAACTATGTAGATTCTAAATGAACTATAAATAAAAAAAATTTTAGATTTTCTGAGATTCTCAATACTTATGATGACCCGACTATTTTTGAGTGTATAATAAAGATCTTTAGAGAATATAAAATTTAAAATAAAATTTGTGGTATTATATTTGGTAACGCATCTAATAATAAACAGGCGATTAACAAGTTTGTTAAGAATATTAAAGACGCACCATTAGAAGATATTTTCCATATCATATGCATATGTCACGTGATTAACTTGATTGTACAAATGGGGATGAAGATGTGTTCACCCATTTTGGATAACATATATAACTCACTAAAATACATTTGCATGTCTCGCATATAACAGAAATTTGGTAGTCTCTGTTTATCTGCGAATCTTAAGAAAAAAAAAATTCAATCGGATGTGAGACTGTTAAAATTACACATACCTGATGTTAAAGTCATATATTTAATACAAACATATAATATCCGACTAGGTCAATAATAAAAGTGACAATTTTTATTGACAACACTAACTATACTAAATAAATTTTATTTATAAAATTGCTGAAGATTTTTTATGACAAGACGAACATGTGTTCGTTGGTTTATACTCTCACGATTTGTATTACACTAAAGGGTATATGCAATATTAGTAACATGTTTATGAAATATCGAGCTGACCCGATACTTAGTCATATAATTACAGAAATGAAAACCAAGTACTTAAAGTAATTATCCATCATTATATCTCTTTATTTACTCGCTACATGCATGGAACCTAGGGTTATGGTGAAAAGGATAAATAATATTTTGACTTATATTTCCTAATGCATGAACCTGGAAGACCCATCTAAAGAATTCATTCATGAGAAATTGACTGACATTTTCATATACTACGATACAATGTATAATGATAGTAATGGTAAGACTGTAAGTACGAACATGTATACTATATTCGGAGATAATGATTTTTTTATTCAGTTAACGAATGAAAAATGATGGGATGGATCGTCAAATATGAATGAGCTTTCTCGGTACTTAAATACCAATTACTACTTAATCCTATCACATTTTGAAACTAAGAATCTTGATATATTACAGTATTAAAAATCATATGAGTCCACCTTTCTCGTGCTATCTAAGATGGCACAAAATCTACTGACTCATCTGGTGTCAAGAGTAGCATTTGAGTCTACTTTTTATGTTACAGTGAATGTGATTTCAAATAAAAGATTGAGATTGCATCTAGATATTATTGAGACTTTAGCATGCATAAAGGATTGAAAGTATTCGAAAGTTAGTATCCAAGATTATATTAGGACAGAGACTATAGCGAAAGCATGATAGTTAATTGTTGATGATGATCCATATGATAGTGATTTTGATGTTGAGGTTGATAATAATAATGATACGCCGATAGATAATTGATGAGGTTACCACTTGATGCCTAACGGTTGATGATTGCAGGATTGCAACATACCGACAGCGACACTTATATTACCGTTATGCTTATGCTTATGAGTTTTGAGTTATGATTGATTCTGATTTTTAATGTTGATGTTTTGTACTCATTTTTATTTATATTATATTTACTTTAGTTTGGATATTTAGCTTTGTGACTTTGTAATTTTTGTTAAAGAAATTTTGTGTTTATTTTATTTTTGTATTTATGAATTTCATTAAAAATTCTAAAATTTACTTCTAATAAATTATAATCTATTAATCGAATTAATACATAATTAAAATAATAACATAAAAAAATAAACTTTATAATTATTCAAATATTTATACTTTATAATTTAAATATTTTTAAATATTATCGAATTTATATTTTATAATTACATAAATATTATAACAAAAAATAAAAAAAATATTTTTTTAAACCAGCCCATACGGGCCTGTTTTGGCTCATACGTGCTTGACCCGACACGATAAAAAACTGACCATGCCAAGCCTAGCCTAAAAAAAGCATGTCAGGCCAAGCATGATACATTTCAGTAACCGTGCTGTGTCTGACTCAATTGATACCTCTATTTTATACACACGTACTAGCTTTAGAGAGTAACTTGAGATAGTTTTTCTTATTTTTTTTTCAAATATATATTAATTACTTCAATCTACATGTTTACAATACACCTTTTTTAAGCTAAGTTTTTTTTTATGTTAGATTTCCTATTAACATGATTTCGAAGGGAAAGATGCAAACCAATGCATTTTGACTAATTGGGTAGAGATGCTAAATGGACGAATAGGCTCACAGGATAGCCTAGGTAAATTGTGATTGGAAAAGGAGTGGACTGTTCTAGGCTAGAGTTTCTAGCCCACGTGAACCAAAAAATATAGCACGGCACAACTGAGCAAGTCAGCTCACCTCGACAAGACTATTTCGGCCAGGCGAGCCTGGATCTGACCCACGCTAGCCTAGAACAAACCAAGTGAGCCTAGATGGCTAGATTGACCGAGGGTAGCATAGGTTAAAGTCATGCCTAGTGCACAATTGTGTTGGATTTGGCATGACATATCTTGTTTGACACATCTAAATGTGACAAGCCATGAACCTCTAATTTCATGACATTACAAACAAAATACAAAAAAAGTAATTTGAATCCAAAGCCATCAAATTTTAAGTTTTGATTATTATCATTTTCTCATTCTTCATCACTATTATCTTTTATATTAACATCATCAATATCATTTCAATTTTTTTTGTTCTTCTGCTTATTTAATCATTATTATTTTCTTATTAGGCATATTAACATTAATACAATTGATGATGTGTAACAAATGAAATAATAACCAAATAACATAATTAAATGATTTTCTATAATTATTTAGTATTGGAATTGATTTTGATGAGAATCCACATTTTCCATTCCATTGGATGATCTTAAACATCTACTCACCTCATCCATTTATATTGCTGCATAGATTTTACAAGTGATAACTTCATTCTCATTATTAATCATATTATATTCATGCTCATTACTTTTTATGTTCAATGAATCATTCATTATTTGAAGATATATCTTCTACAAAAAAAAATCAAAGTACTTATCACAAGTATTTGATGTCAATTTGAGAAATGTTCCTTCCAATTTCTTACTGAATTAACCTCACATATCAAGGCTTGGCCAAAAATACGTCAAGTTGGGTCGACCCTTTTGATTCAACCCAATTTTCAAAAAAAAAATTATTAAAACAAAATCTATCATAGTCATAAACTTTAATATAATTTAAATATTCATTGATTTCATTTATGAAAAGTTGACAACACAAAAAATCTGACATGAGTTGTTGATGAAAAAGTGTCAAACAAGAATAGGATGGACTTGGCTTTTAAAAATCCATACTTTTATCAGATTAAAGGCAAGATTAATATTGAATTAACTTTATTTAAATGAAAAAAATGGGGAAAAGATGAAAAATAAGCATGAACCATTCAATCTTAGGCATATACCTCAAAAACTTAATATGTTTTGACATCAATGTTTACTACACATTGAAAGACATTTGAACGACATCCAAGACTTAATCCTTGAAATGCTAATCAACTACCTCAAAACATACCTATTTTGCATCATGTATTGAGTGGGCTTCTTGAGAATACAAAAAATAAGTATTATCTATTGTTATAGTTGATAGACTTTGTTTTCTTTTTATTATATTATGGAAAGGAAATGAGCACCTCATGTACCTATTTTATTATTGAATTTTTTTGAGTTTTATTTGATTTTTTGTGATTTAATTAACTTTTTACATGATATCAAAGTCAAGTATTTATACCCTAAGAAATTATTGTTGAAGAATGTAAGTTTCTACCTAAATCTACCCAAAATTTAAAACATTAAAATATAGGCATGCCAATTTATCTAATTTTTAGACAAAATACATATTGTGCATACTACAAAGTAGGCACACATTATGCACCCAGATTGCACAAAGTAGGAAAGCAAACCAAAAACAAAAATAGGCATAAGCTTTGGTACGCACCCGCGAGCGACACCAACACCAACCTACAACTGGTGTCAAAAATCATGTGTATGACACTAATTCATTGTTAGTGTCAATTGAAAGAGTTTGATATGATGTCAATATACATATATAGAAGATTATTCGTATAATATATATATTATAAAAAGAACGTCATGTTATAAAGAGGTGTTAAAAGTTATTTTTAGAGAGAAATGAGAGTACAACATAATATTAGAGATGTAAAATAACTATCAAAATATATGTGTCAAATAAGCCGTGCCGGGCAGGGCCAAGCCATTTTTTTCGTTAGTTTATTTTTAACAAAAACTAACAAAATGTTTGTATTATAAATTATTATAAGTGTAATATTCAAATTCTAATGAACAATAACAGTTTTAAAAATATTTTTCATTAGTTTATTTTTATTATAAATGATTATAAGTCATAAGATAATTCTTAGAATATCATTTGCATGTACACAACTTCAAAAAATAATTACTACTAAAATAGTTTTATCATGTAGAATTATTCATAAATACATTTGAATGTAATTTTTATGATTACAAATTACTTAATCAATAAAACATATTTTATATTCTTTCAAATCATACATTATATTAGTTGTTGTATCCAATAGAGCATTTTTTTTATCTGTCCAAATGTTTGGCATATTAGCTTTATTAAAGATCTCCTAGAGAATAAAACAACAATAGGGTGTACATTCTATAATTATTCCAAGACATAGAAAGAATACAAATAATAGTCTTTTTTGATAAATAAAATTATTACTATAATAACATCTCTTTATTTGAGATGAGATTTTTCTTTAAGGACTCGTTTCTTATTTGACTCCTATGAAGATTCTAAATTCTAATAATACATTATCATTTTCACTCTACTATTTGTAGGTCAACCAAGTATCTATATCAAAAGATGGCTATTCAAAATTTTTAATACGTAACATCAAACTTATTATCTCTTGGTACAACAAAAATAAATGATAATTTACTAGACATGATGTGAAAAACATGGTGAGATAACTAGACATGACATTTTAATATCTCTTTATAAAATAAATTTCAATGATGGTGACCATGGAATAATTTTATGTCATTAAATTATCTCATTGATTGAGTATTCTAATCAAACTCCTGCTAATAATAAAGCTACAATATTAAGTAGTTTTTAATAATTAACCAACCTAATTGAAGACAACTTAAATCTTATGATTACTCATTAAATAATATTTAAATAATAGATTATTTAGTATCTTACTTCTCAAGTACTATTTAAATTTATTTTTTATATTTGATTGATAGTATCAATAACATGATTCTACTTCTAAGGTTTAGCTCATCAAGAATAATGAAGTACTAAGTTGTATTAGCTTCATGTCACTAGTACCTCGAGACAATATCTTTCTTATCAACCTTTGAGAGATAGTGTGATAGAAAATGAGCATTCATATGAAGATTGATCAAAAAATAAGATAAATTAGCTTGAGAATAAACTTGTGATAATAAGTTTCATAGACTTGCACAATCAATGATTATAATATTTCTCATAGTGACGTGAATCTTGAGAATGAAATTAATGAAACACCACTAAATTTTGATATTCAAATATGAGGAATATTTATTTGTAAATTATGAAATATATTACGTGAGATAAATTAATCTTCTAGGGCTTAATTGACAGGTGTTTTTTAATTATTATTTATTTTAAATTTCACACATATATTCCAACTTAGTCTAACTTCTACTAATATAATTCAAATATATAATTATCACTTTGTTGATATATGTAATTAACATTATTATTAAAAACAATGATTCTATTAAAACAACTTCTAAGTGGAGTTGATATGAAAAAATTATGTTCTTTGAATTAAATTTATATATTTTGCAAAAAAAAATATTATATTCTAATCAAAGTGAGTGTTGAGCACTAAAATAATCAACAAAGATATATGTAGTATTTTTGAGAATTGAAATAACTAATAAAAATATATTTGATGACTCATACAATCATTTTCTCCTTTTTGAAAGAATATTATGAATAAAACAATATAGCCATGAATTTTGTGTGAAATAAGATAGAACGGCTTCTTCTCTCATCACAAATGATTTGAAGTACTCAATATGAAAAAAAAATTGAAAAATGAATTCAATTAATTAAAAAATTTAGTCATTGATGCATCATCAAAAAATCATAAAACACTCGACCAAATATTTAATTTTTCTATAAAATACATATTTTGAGATGGTGTGCCAGCTTAAAAGAATTTATGCATGATTCCATTACTTAAACAATAATAATTAAAAAATTTTAATTATATCCAAGAGCATTATTATTTCTAAGAGTTTAAATATCACAACTAAATTGTGTTCTTAGCATCTTATTAAAATATGTGAAAATATAAAAATTAAAGAATTTTTTAAGAAATAAACTTAGAAAAAATCATGAATAATCACTAAAAATAATAATATTTATAATCAGCAAAAAAAATAATTTTACATGATTCAATAACAAAATAAGTATTTTATCCGATCTATTAAGCAAAATTAATAAACATACACATGATTTTTCCGAAATTTAGAGAATAATGACACAAATATAATATTAATAATATAAAATTTTATCTTATCTATGAGCAAAAATAAAAAAAAAATTTCATGATTCAACAATATGGTTAAAATCTAAATTATTTTTACATTATTAACTTATGCATTATCTCTACTAACATTATTTTGCTATATTACAAAAGAAATTTTGTTATATTTCTGAATTGACATGATTTAGTATTAAAGAAATAATTCGTTTACGTTTAACTTCATCAATTTTAACTTGTCCAAATAAAAAAGCATTAATTAATAATGTACAATTAATCACTTAAATTAATGAAACATACAAAAGGTTTAATATAGTTGGAGAAGAGTTGTGTTATCTCACTCGATCAATAAGAAATTATACCTAAAAGCTACTCGAAGCTCACAAAACATTAAATAAAAAAAAATATTTATATTTTGATGCATCAAACACAGAATATTTTTAAAAAAAAAAAAATTTTCAAAATTAAAAAAAAAACATGCTCCTAGGGATACTTTGTATGCATGATATATTAACTATTTTTAATTTTTTCAAAATTTAAAAAGAACACCTGCTCTTGGGGATCCACAGAAACACATGCGAGCACTAAAAGAACCAATATAGAATATTACCTCTTTGTTCTTTTTCGTGGCATATAACTCTGACTCTTCAATCGAATGATCACGATCCCTAAAGAGTTTGCGAAAGAATTTTTCTGTCCCCGGGCTACTTTCGGCCAAGCAGCAACCATCTTCATTCACAGCAACATCCCTAACATCTTCAGGGTGAACACGAAAGAACCTTCGGAACAACGAAAAATCAAATGTTTCTTCCACGCCATCTGCATTTCCCTCGCAAGGTTTACCACTCGTGTCTTTCTTATCATCACATCTATCCTTGAACAACTTCCGGAAGAATCCCTCTTTTTCATCATCTTCTGAGGACTTTGAACATTTATGCTCGGGATTCGTTTCGCCATCATTCCCATCGTTCCTGTCCACAGACTTGTCCTTGAAGAACTTCCTAAAAAACCCATCTTTCTCATCATCTTCACATGATTTGGAGACCAACTTTTCATCACCATCATTCTTCGAATCACGAAACAGACGCTTAAAAAACCCCTCAGAATTAGATGCCACCTCATCGTCTTCCCCTTTGCTACTATCTCTTAAAAGTCTCCTGAAAAATCCATCAGAGCTAGATGCCACCTCATCATTATCACCTCTGGCATTATCCCTCATAAACCTCTTGAAGAATCCTTCCGAACTTGATGCCAGCTCCTCGTCATCCACTCTCCCACTATCCCTCAGAAACCTCCTGAAAAATCCATCTTTCTCGCCCACTTCCTCATCCTTCTCCAGTGACCTCCTGAATAACAGTGCATCTCTCATTTTGGGTCCAGGAATAAGTTTTTTAAAAATATTACCATCCTCAGGTGGCAGGTCATTCCCATCCTCGTCCAAACTACCAGTTGATGAGTGTGAGAATGAAGAAGACTTGGCCACTGGAGATGATGAGGTGAATGACATAGACAACAACTTCTGCTTTGAGGAGAGTATTTTATTTAAAACTTGATTCTTACTCCCAGGGCTCAGAGACTCGCTGGGTTGGTTCGCAAGTAAAGGCCACTCGCCCATCAATGTGGCAGCAATTTGGCATTTCTCTTGTACCCTGCAGACACCATCATTGTCATCTGAATCCTCAATTTCTGCTAGCAACATCCAGTGAACCTTCAGAGCAATCAATAATGATTTCGAGCACATGTCGATAACAAACTTATCCAGAGAAGGGCTGGGCTTGTGTATCAACATATAACATATCTGAAACAGATAACTCTCAATCCCAGATAATTGTAGAGTATACATTCTATTACACAGATAATCTCGCACACCAGGATGATCATGCTTATACAGATAGCTCACGGCAATCCACTCACAGAAAAAAGATGAATCGAAGAACCTGATCAGCCACCCACTCTCGCCGGATTCCTTAATCGAGCTACTAGGCAATGAGATCTCACGGGGTGACTGGCTCAATTCTCCTCTTCCCAGCCCGAGAATCCGCACCATCCTCAAGCCACCGGCATAACCTCGCACTCCCTTCTCTGAATTAAATTCGAATAAAACACACTAGATACTCCCTAGGGATTCATCGACATTTACACACTGGTTCCTCCACGTGCTCCTCTATTGCAGATGAAATTGCATTCAAAATAAATCTTGAATACCAGGAACCCTGATTATATAGCCCCCAGAAAAACATCCTTTACTTTTCTCTCCGGGCTAGCCACGGCAGTAGCAACGGCGAGCGCTTAGACTGAATCTCAATTTCATGGAATAAGAAAATTGTGAGCTCCTAATAGCGATGAAGTGGAATAATGGATTCGATTAAACAGGACGAGAGTTATTGCGAGAAAATACAGATGACAAACGCCGTCGCTGCTGTGCCTGTGCGTTACTTATGCTGTGATGAATTTAGTTTAGGTGATTGTTCTTTGTCCAGAGGGCCAATTGGAGTCTGAAGTTCGAGGTTCTTTCCCTCCTACAAAGACTATCAGCACCGACGGCGACGCCATTCAGGTCAGAGGAGAATCATGAGAGAAAAAGGTACACAATTCGGCAGGTTCAAATTTACCTCGGACTCGAAGGAATCTTTCTTTTCGAATTTTATTGTGGAAGAGAACTAATTTATCTTGTGCCCTTTTTTTTTTTTTTTTGTTGAATTATGATTACTTTAAAAATAAAAATATCCGCATTAATTATTTAAAAGACAAGAAAACCAAAACGTCCTATTTGGAGTTCTTATGAACTCGTCTCTTTTTAGGTTATCCTCCATTTAAATTTTTTATATATTTATATTTTTTTTTCTATTTTTTTCTTGTACAAAGTGATATTATAATCAAGTAATTTTATCTCTAAGTAGAATACTAAATTCATTACTATAAAATAAAGTAATCTTCTTTTATTTTTATCCAAACTCTTCTAATAATAGTAATAATCATGTGTATTTACTAATTTACGTATCTGCAACATATTCTACCTCTATCAAAAAAGTAAGATATGATAAACTTTAACTTTGAAATTTAATTTATAGCTCATCTAGCAAGAGTAAACACAGAGTTTTTGTTAATTTTAATTAATAGTCATGAAATCATTATGTTTTTTATATCTATTATTGGTCAAAACTTTATGTATTTAGTCATAATAATATTTGCATTTTATGACTCCACCATCTTGTCTGTACAATCTTTCAATAGCGCAACATAATTTTGTGTTGCGATATTATTTTGGAGTCGTGATAATATTTATCTTGTGACAGTTAGATAATATTATAGATGTGTCAAGTGGGTTAGACCATCCAAGCATAGCATAAGGCATGGCCTGGAATATAGTCATGCCAGCCCCAGCATAATATTGTCCAGAACCAAGCCTAGAGCATGATCATCCTGGCCCATGGCATGGCTCATGCCTTGTAAAGCTAGGTCTAACCATGCATTGTGCCAAGTCAGGTATAACATGCATGCATGGCACATTGGTATAATCCACGTAGGCATGAGTTAAAAGAAAACCTCCCTTCACTAGTTATGCTAAATGTAATGGATTAGAATCACTACCCCGATAAATACAGCGACAAACATTGTCCTGTCGATGTTGTTCTCTTTAAAAAAATGAAAAAATAAAATTATTTTTTACCCGTTAGATTTGCTTCCATTGACTATTGGGCAAAAATCAAATGGTTGCCATAATTTTGCCCAATATATATAATTATAAAAATAAAAAATAATGTAATAAGAAAAAATATATACATTTAGAATTGAAATTTTTTTATATTCACTCCATTTCATTTCATCTCTTCTCTTCTCATCTTCAATTTTTTTCTCATCATTCTCTACTGTCTACTATGGTCCTTGTTTAGAAAAAGAGGTGAATACTACATTCATAAAGTTAAGACACACTTTTAATTTTTATTTGATAGTTTGTATTATAATTTATAAAAAATAAATATTATAGTTTTTATAATTATAATAATAAGTAATATAAAAAAAAGATAAATAGATAATAATGATAACTTGACTGAAATGTGAAAGGCTAAAATTAGGTTCTATTCAATTACTTTATCCCATTTGTCTAACAAACTTTAAAGTAGACAAACTTTATAAGTTTAGACTCACTTTAATGTAATTTAAAATATAAATTTTAGGGATATCAAAGAATAATTGACACAGTGTATATATTTTAAAAAATATATATACATATAAGAGTACCGACGACATTATCACCTTATGAGGCATGTTAATTAATACACCAAAAATTACAATATATTAGATTCTAGACAAATCCAATTGAGTAGTGTGCCCTTCGAAGTTTGATAAACTTCAGTTTTATTGATCTATTTCATTTACTATATTAACTCTACGAGGTAATACATTGTTCTAATTAATTATTATTATGTGTGTTCCAATTAGATTTGTGGAGAATCTTAGGGTAGTCATTATTGTGCATAATAAGGGGAGGAAATCAGAAGATGAGTTAGATCTCATTGAGTATTCCTTAGCTATACATAGAGGTATGTTTGTTGATATTCTATATATTTTGGAAAATATACTGTTGAGTGTCAAAAGATACAAGAAATAAGAGAAAATGAGATTAACTCAATGTTCAAAGTAATAGTAAAAGAAGTTAGAAAATGTGATGCAGTGTGGAAAAAGTATCTCCATCAAAAAATAATATTTTTTATCATTATAAAATAAAAGTTTAAAGATAAGATCTACAAACTCTTAGAAGAATGAATGATATACATAAATATTGGATTGAATAGTTGTGTTAAATCAGTGGGATACAATATAAGTTAGTTATGATTGATCCGAAGAAAGCAATAAAAAAATAGATAATACAAATGAAAATAAAACAAAATATCAGAAGCATCAATGGATATAGAAAATAAGAAAATGCATTGCTAATCAAGAGGACTGGTAATTTATGATAGAATTTTTTGAAGGTACACTAAATTTGACTGGGCAAAGACAAAAGATATTTTGTGATATTCTAGAAAAGATATTGGATTGGTCAATTACATATAATGGAGATTTAGAGACGACATTCACTACTATGATGCCATTTGAGCATTCAAAGTTAGATTTTATCTTTAAAGAGTATAATCCTAAAGAGAAATTATACATGCCACATCTGACAGCATATTGATTTGTATTTTTTGTTTATTTCCAAACTATGATGCTGTAACCATTATGTTGAAATGATTTAAGATGTTGTAATGTTTTTTTATTTGTAGTGGGGGAGTGATTGTTCATGGATGAACAATAGTTTTAATGTGGTAGTTTATTTGGAGATCGTATTATCAAATATTCTTGTGTATTTTATTGATTTTGATAATGGGTAAGCACAAAAATGAAATATTTAAGGATCAATTTCAGACGTTGCAGTTTTGTTGGACTTTAATGAATAGAATAGTCATGAAATTAATAAGTTGTTTGATGTGTATGACTGATATGTAGTTTCGGTATCTATTCTTGGTTGAAACTCTACCTACTTGGTTGTGACAATCATTTTATGTCATGACTTAACTAACTCATTAGCATGATCTTTCTATTATGCCACATATTTTTTTTGGCCGTGATATTATCATGACGTCATAACCATATTTATCTCATAACATATAAATGACTATAACATCAATTTTATATTATAACAACTAAGTACCTCACTATAACTAAAAATCTTAGCCACATCTTAGCACTATGACATTATCTTTAATATGACTCAATTATCTCAAGTCAATGGCATGGCCTCTTCACAATGTCATGCTTTTTGAGCTATGGAAAGTTACAAAGCTAAAATTATTTATGTAAGAGTCATGACAATTATTCAATGCCATGAATTTTAGATATGAAAGATTATAGAGGGCATTACTAAAGAATGATCATTCCTCATAGTCATGATTACTGTCCTCAAGAGAAAGCAAAACTAAGACTTTCATGTTCGACCTAATTACCAATGACACATCTTTGTAGCACTTTGGCCATATGGCACTCATGAGAGGTATTATTAGTGTCATTGTCATATAATAATCAAGAGAGATCGATGTCAATGTTGTAGTCATCTCCTAGTACTATTATCAATTGATTATCAATAGAGAGCAAATCCAACACAATGACTATTCCCAGCACTGCAACCATATTGTGATATGAGAGGTAATTCACAATGTTATGGTTATTCCTAGTATATGGCCATATTTGATAAACAAGAAAGATGGGTGTCAAAGTTATAAATATTCATACCTTCACAACTATGTGTTATAGAAATATTAGAACCAAGTTACAGATATTATCTAGTATCATGACATTGTATTACATAAAAATTAGATATATTCCATAGTCATGACCACTTTCTAGAGTTGCAAATTAGTTATACATTGATGAATCATTTTTTATTTTGGTTGTTTCATGGATATTAATGGACAAGTGATTAAATAAAACTTAAATTATGGTTTTGATTATTTTTTAGTTTGAGTGAAATTTGCATAGTTGATAGTAATAGGTAAATTACAAGACTCGCCTGTGTGTATGCTAGGAATGAAGTTATAGTTCTTTTGACCACAAAATCCAAGATAAGCCTATATGTTAAAATTCAAATTCTAGGTATGTTAATCATTGTATGTATGACACTTATGAAACCAAAAGAACAAATATTTTTACATGTTGATTCATTTTTATGTCTTATAAGAACTAATTATCAATTGGGATAGATATTATATATAATATTTTCATATGGGTTTTTCATTTAGCATGAGAGTCACATTATCATCAATGATGATAGTAGCAAGAATTCCTTGGAATATGTGAGTACATTATGATTCTTAAGATAGTGACAACCATTTTGAGTTACTTTCCATTATATACTTCTTATGAGTGAAACTTACTGAATATATATGTTACTTTTATGAGTACAATGCTTATAAAGTCAAAAGTATAAATATTTATAAACAATATTAATTTCTAATCTTTATGGTGCCTAACATTTAAGAATTAAAGTGTCCATATAAAGTAACTATTAGGGGTAATTAACGAGTTTTTTGATATTTTACCCATTTTGAAAAATATGTAGCGGAGTGTTAAGAGATACAAGGAATAAGAAAAAAATGAAATCAACTTTTATGCAAGGTAGTAGTGAAATAAATTAGAAAATGCAATGCGATGTGGAAAAAGTATCTCCGTCAAAAAATGATTACTTTTTATCATAATGCAAAAAAATGTTGAAGATAAACTCTTAAAGAAATGAATACGATACACAAATATTTAATTGAAAGAAAGTGATAAATCACTTGTGATACTATACAATTTAGTTATGATTGATTTGAAGAAAGCAATGGATAATAGTGATGATACAAAAGAAGATAAAACAAAATATCGGAAGCATCAATGAATATAGGAAATAAGAAAATGCATTGCCAATCAAAATGACATGTATTTTGTGATAGAATTTTTTGAAGGTGGACTAAATTTGATTGGGCAAAGATAAGAGGTATTTTGTGATATTCTAGCAAAGATATTGGATTGGTCAATTACATAGAATAAAGATTTAGAAAGGATATCCATTACTATGCTACCATCTAAATATTTAAAGTTAGATTTTATCTTTAAGAAGTATGATCCTAAAGGGAAATTATATCATGCATATCTGATAGCATATTAATTTGTATTTTTTGTTTATTTTCATTCTATGATATCGTAACTATCGAGTTGAAATGATTTAAGATGTTGGAATGTTTTTCTATTTGTAGATGGAGGAGTAATTGTCAAGCATGAATAATAGTTCTAATGTTGTAGTTTGTTTGACATTCAAATTATCAAATATTCTTGTGTATTTTAGTGATTTTAAAAAATGTGTAAACATAATAATAAAATTTTTATGGACAATTCATAACATTGTAGTTTTGTTGGACTTTGATTAATAGTCATAAAATTGATATGATTTTTAAGAAATTTGATTTATGCATAGTTTTGGCAACTATTCTTGGTTGAAACACTACCTAATTGGTGGTGGCAATTTTTGTATGTCATACTTCTACCAACTAGTTAACATGATCATTTCATCATGCCACATGTTTTTTATGGTTACAATATTATCATGGAGTCATAACTATATTTATCTCGTAAAATTTAAATGACTACAATATTAATTTCATGTCACATCAAATAAGCACCCCACTAATACTAAAAATAATGGTCACATCTAAGCATCATGAATTTATCTTTAATATGGCTCAATAGTATCAAATCAGCATCATGACCTTTTCACAAAGTCATGTTTTTTGAACTATGAAAAGTTACATAGCTAAAACTACTCACATCAAAGCTATGACGATATTTTAATGTCATGAATTTTATATATGAAAGGTTAAAAAAGATATTGCTCAAGTACGATCATTATCAAAGGCTATGATTTTTTTCCTCGGGAGAGGTAAAGCCATGACTTTCAATTTCAGCATAATTACAATTGACACATCTTTATAACACTTTGGCCATATGATATACATGAAAGGTATTTTTAATATAATAGTCACATGATGATCAATAAAGCTTAATGCAATTGTTGTATTCATTGCTTTGTATTATTTCCATATGATTATCAAGAAAGAGGGCAACACCAATACTATGGCTATTTTCCAGCACTTCTACCATATTATGATGCGAGGGGACATTCACAATTTTATAGTCATTTTCAGCATCATGGCTATATGATAAACAAGATTGATGGGTGCCAAGGTTATGGTCATTCATATCTTCATGACTTTGTGTTATAGAAATATTAGACTCGAGTTGCAAATATTACCTAGTATCATGATTTCGTATTACAAAAACATTTAGATATATTCCATAGTCATGGTCACTTTCTAGAGTTGTGAAATAGTTTTACATTGATGAATTAATTTTGATTTTAGATGTGCTAGGAATATTAATAGATGAGTGATTTAATAAAACTTAAATTATGATTTTGAATATTAGTGAGTTTGTGTGAGATTTTTATGGTGGACGATGATAAACTATGAAACTCGCTTGCACATATGACAATAAGTAATGTGATAATTATTTCGACCACAAAATTCAAGATAAACTTATATGTTAAAATCCAAATTTTGGGTTTGTTGATCATTGTGTGTATGACATTTATGAAACCAAAAGCACAAATATTTTTATATGCTAATCATATATATATATATATACATATATATATATACACACACACACACACACAATATGATAATTACTAAAGTTCCACTATCAAAAATTCTATACAAGCTATATGCGATTCAAAACAAGTCTTTTGTTTTTCTCTTACCAGACATAACATACAGAAGCAACAAAAATAAGTGGTTCATATGACATATGAATAACCTTCATATATCGTGTTCTTTGGGCTATCATTTGCATGATTAGCTTTCATATATTTGAAGATGGCAGCTAATGAAACTACATTATCTTTAATTCTAATCTAGCTTTTAAGTTCAGTCCATATGGCATATGAATAACAACAATTAACAAATAAGTGGTCCATAGATTCTGCACAGCTATAGAATTCACATCTTGTGTTCTCCGACATTGTGAATGCTTGATCCTTTATTTTGAGTTTTTTATGTTTAGCTATCCAAAGGTATATTACATGCTTGTGCATATGATGCTTCATCCATAATTTTTTTGTCCAATATTTATTTTTTAGATTGTATGTTCCCATTAGATAATTATATGCTTAAAAAATTAATCTCTCATTTTTGCCCCAATTGTCCAGTTGCCTTTCTGCTTGGTCCTTTGACCCTGCTTTCTCAATAAAAATATCTCTAATAGAGATTGGGGATTTCTAGAGGGGAGGGTCTTCATTAGAATTCCAGTAGTCCTAAATATTATGGGAGATTAGGTATGAGTGATGGATCTACTTAATCCAAAGTATATCCTACTTCCTAGTTATCCTCCAGATGGTTTTGAGAAAAAAAGGCTTTATTCCAAAATAAGATATTGAGGATACCAAGACTCCCGGTGAAGATTGGTGTGCATACCTTGGCCCAGACAACTTTGGGCCAATATCTTCTAGTTCTGGGACCACCTCATAAGAATCTTCTATAGGTGTTATCAATCGCATTTATAATATAATTAGGTAGAATGAATACTGAGAACCAATACCCTTCAATATCTTGTTTCACAGTGCGAATGAGCTCCATTCTCTCTGCTATTGAAGGGATTTTACCCGCCCATTGATGTATGGATGAGTTAATTCTATTCAATAGTATAGAGAATTGGGTTGTTATTAGAAGAATTGAAGATAAGGGAACACAAATGAAGATAAAGGGGAGAATACCCTCCTTGAGTCCAAAAAAAATTAGAATTTCCATTTTAGGCTTTTGCCTCACTCCAAGATGTTCGATTTGGAGGAGTTGACATTTAGCTCCGAGACTGCAAAGAAATCTTTTAGTACATTAAGGATGATATTTATAGAATCGATATCCTTTCTAGAAAAAATAATTAAATCATCTGCATACATAAGATGAGATATCTTTAAGGGTGTGCATCTCTGGTGGAATGAGGTGTCTAAAGATGTCTCAATATTAAGCTGCCTTGATAGATACTCTATGCACATGGAAAAAATGTATGGGAAAATAGGATCCTCTTGCATTAAGCCTCTATTTCCGTTGAAGAAGTTGTGAAGTAGTCCATTTATAGTGATGGAGAAAGATGTGGTACTTATGCATTCATGTATAATTTCAATAAAGTATTTTGGGAAATTTAACCTCAAGATGCCTTCCTTTAAGAAATCTCATTCGACTGAGTCAAATACTTTTTGTATATCAATTTTAAGGAAGCATCTTTGGGAGTTCATTTTTCTTTCATATCTTCTAATTAATTATTGCACAAGGAGAAAATTATCGGAGGTTAATCTCCCTTTTACAAATGCTCCTTGAGCTAGATCTATTATGCCACCCATCACCAATTTCAAATGAGATACAATTAGCTTAGCAAAGATCTTATAAATTAAGTTTACAACATGATATGGGTCTATAATCTCTAATAGTAGATGCATGCGATGTCCTCAGTATCAAAGATATATAAACATGGTTTACTTGCTTTAACATTCTGTCAGAGTGGAATAAGCTATTTACCTCATTGACCACATCCTGACCAATATGACTCCATGAGGCTTTATAAAATTTTATAGTATATTTATTTGGCCCAAGAAACTTAGAGTTGCCAATCGTAATTAGGGCTTCCTTTATCTATTGAGTAGAGAAAGATATAAAAAGGCGCTTGTGGTCCTCGTCTTGTAGTATTCTTTCTTTTCTTAGTATTTGCTCATATATTCTTTTGAACTTACTTGACGTGCCTAGAAGACCCTTATAGTATGATAAAAAAGTTTTCACGATATCATTATTAGATATTATGTAGCTTCCATCATTCTTTACTAAAGTCACAATCTTACTTTTCTGCAATCTTTAGCTCAGAAAAACATGAAAAAAATTGGTGCATCTATCCTCTTGCTGATGTAATTAATTTTGCTAATCCATTATATTTATATTATAAGAACTGGTTCTCAATTAGAATATATATTATATAGAATACTCTTAAAGGTTTTACCTATATCGTAAGAGTTACATTATCATCAATGAGAATGATAGCAAGAATTCCTTAGGATATGTGTGAGTATATTATGATTCATAAGGTGATGATTACCTTTTTGAGTTACTTTCAATAATATAGTTTTCACTAGTAAAAATTAAAGAATGTATATATTAATCGTATGAGTATAATATTTATGAAGTCAAAAGTGCACATGTTTATAAATTATATTAATTATTGGTATTTATGATACCTAACACCTAAGAATTAGAGTGTACATGCAAAGCAACTATCAAGAATAATCGATAAGTTGCCTAAAAAGTATAAAATTATGAATAAATCTCAAACAAAGATGATTTATCATCTCAGTAGTGACGTATCGAGTAGACAACTATGACTATGAGAGAATTGTCAATTTGGATAAACTCAATAGTAATAATCAACTATATACTTGTGGATCTTCACAATCAAAACTAATTCAAATTATCTGAATATATACCATATAAAATAAATGAATAAACCCATAATCTAAGATTAATTTCACAATCTAAAATATATATTTTACTAAAATTGAATTATTTCAATTTTATAAAATAATTGAATGACCAAACAACTTATATAATTCATGTGAGATTGATATCTATGCGAAAGACCTATTTACTACTTTCTATTACTTATATACTTATGGATCTTTATTGACAAGATATCATAGCCAATAAATATTTGAGATACTGCTTAAATAACAAAAGTATGAACATAACAAAGTCGTAGTAGCTTGTGGGCCCAAATGATGATCAGATGGGGTGTTGGTAAATACAAATCACCTTCATATAACAATGCAACAAAAATTGAATTTTTGATGAAAGGATTTTGTGGAGAACTATTGGTCGAATGAAGATGAAAGATATGATGTAAAAGAATAATATTTGAGTAATAAAAGTGATGAAAATAAAAAAGATGACTAGGAAGAACTACTTTGGAGTTATGAAATTTAGAAAAATGAGCAAGATGACAATTATGAGGTCATGGTAATCTTTGAAATCTTGACATCAAAAAAATCTAACATATACCACTCATTAAAAGCTAAGAAAACAAATGAGGAAGACATTCCTAAAACAAAAATTATGAAAGATCTAATCAATAATAAAGGTGCAACCTGTTCTCAATGATGTGACTTTGGGATTACAAAAAAAAAATGCCAAGAAAAGCTAAAAGACAAAGTTGCGACTATGTACAACAATGTAACTTTGGTGTTACAAAAAAATGGGTCAAGAAAGGCTAAAAGACAAAAACATTGCTTTACTTAGTACAATGGCTTTGGGGATGCATAAAGATAATGACTAAGCTAGCACCAAAGAAGAAGTTGTGGCATTCATCAACTTCATGACATCCAAATAGGAAAAGACCAACAAAAAAAGTGTAGTTGATGTTAGCATAGACTGCGTGTATCAACAAAGGAGGCAATGAGGTATTAATTATCTAGTTATATTAGTATACTAAAGGTGACAAAGAGGTGTACTAAAACAGAAGAAAGGAGGCAAGGACGTGGTATTAATAGTCTAGTTATTGATGTTAGACTTAGTGATGCTTGAGAGGAAATCCAATGAATTTGTTTTCCACATATGTGATGTAATAAATACTATATATCCATCACACAAATAATTACACAAACCAAACTTTCCCATAAGTATAGTCATTGAACTCAAATTCGTATGCAACTATTAATATGTTCACTTGAAGTGCTCTACTATTTGGAGATACTATGACAGCCAAAC